>DVQP01002948.1:0-11587 GCA_018231745.1 Danaus eresimus
GATGAAGTACAGGCCGTGGTCTGTCGAGGCCGACCGCGCGGACCTGTTGACCAGCTGGGGAGACTCGGTCCAAACGGCTTCATATCTAACGTATGATATTCACGAGTTGTAATAATTATGATATATTTTCATTCGCATGTAGCTGGCCCGTCTCACTCTTTGTACATAGTCCGCATGACACGTGTAATTTTTACAGTAGGTGGTAGATCTGTCACTACACTAATAAAGCAATGTCTATACATTTTAACTTCTAAGTTCCAAGTGTTGGTGACATTCCTTGCGTACTTATTTTATGAATTTTTTCAGTCTTAAGCCCTGTGATCCTTGGAACACTTACTCGGATAAAATGTAAGCTTTAAATTATTGATGTTTAAAATATTATGTTTTCATATCTGTCTCATAACATTAGTTAATGTCGCCGGAGGTGATGATCAGTGTGCTCCCAGCTTATATCGGGATAGTTCTCATTTGAGGGCGTACTTTATAATTTAAATGTATTTATTGTTAAGATCTCTGAGCCGTAATGAATTTGTGATGTCGCAGTGAATTGTTTTGTTCTACCTAGTATATGTCTTTGCTTGTGATGCGTTTGGATCATTTTATTGTATTCTCGTTTCCGGTTGGTGAACGTTTAAGTCCGTATATATAAGTCTCTTCCATATATTGTAAACCTAGTTGTTATGATTTTAATTATAATAAACGTCTAAGTGTTCAATAATTCCATAATTTCCGAACACCCTGTATACAAACAAAGGATTCACAATAAAAACCAAACTAACTATTCAGATTTCCTTTATTATGTTGTATTTTTATTTCCGATACAATTCACAATTTGAGTGTTATATCTACTTAACTGAACAAGCTTACATTATCGTTCTCCTGAAGTGGCACAGTCAATAACAACTGTTCATCCTAAACTCTATCTGTTTTATATAACATACAAAAATATTAACAAAAACTATAATTACTGTATTTATGGAGGCATGCGTTTGCAGAGGTAGATCGGTACATTCATTAACAACACTGTAAAGCCGGGTCACGGTTACACAAAGCTTAGTATACGTAGAAGAAAAACATACAAATATGGACACCGCAACAATAAAGCGCGGGAAGATGCAAAAATGAAACCATTAAGAAACACCCATAGTGGCTTGTGTCGTGACGCACAAATAACAACGCGTACCGCGCTTTACAGTATCTGAACTTACAAGCGATACAACTATTTTAAAGAAATCCATTTAGGAATCAAATACATCAAAGGTCAGCAATTTTATTTACAATTTCAAAAGCTTCTCGCACAATGTTCCCACGTCAAACATATCCCGTCACAATCCGTGCGGTAAAAATTCAACGCGCTCGGCAAATCATGTATTCGACCGGCAAATATAAACTACTGCAGGTATCCTCCAAGCTAAAAGAAACACTACAACGAACGCGACATAAAATACACATTTCACAAGTCACGGGCTCGCGGGGGACAGGCCGCGGCCCCGACCTCTGACGTAGCGAGGAGGAGCTCTTACAAACAATTTTATATTAAACACCGACATCGACACAGAAAACAAGACGCTAGAGACGTTCTAAAATGCGACAACCTTGAAGCGCTAAACCAATATTTCTCATACGAAGTTCCATTTAAATCTAATACATCGGCTATGTTCGACAGTTAGATTGAGAGAGTCACAAAACTCATTTTAAACTTATGCAATGACAGTTAATTTTTAATATATATATTTTTTCAAACTATCTGTTACACATGGCGGGTATTGAGGTAGTATTGTTTGACCGTCGTTATCAGCGGGTGTTAACTCTTAACTATCGAGATATTTAAATAACACATCCGTAAAATAGAACCACAATACCCTGTGCTCGACTCTAACCTAAACAAACCTATAGCTAGGGACATATAAAGATCGCAAAGGTCACAATCACGACATTTCTCTTATTTTTTTTTTATCAAAAATAATTCCTACATATACCGTATATATCATAGAATAGAAATAATTTAAGATTTAAATACTCATAGCACTTAATATCTTTTAATAAAATTGTAAATGTAATTAGATAGCAGATACTCAAGTGTAACAATTTTAAATTTGGAATCGGACTGTCATAAACATGGCGACGTCAATCTCAATGTTGTTACCTTTGCGACGAAATATTATATAGTGTAATAATTTTAATGATTATAGAAGTTTTGAATAAGTACTGTTACACTGAACGACGAGCTTTATAAAGACTATGTAACACCACCAATTATTATACTATTACTGTGGTGGCGGAACGGAAAGCACTGCGACACACGATATTAATAAAAAAAATTACATACAGCTTTCAGAACGCGGGAAATATTTTTTTTTAATTTTTAATTAGTCGCTGTGTATTTTGCACCGGAGCTAGTGCGAGACAGTTACACTGCTCTGTAGTTGAAGCGGAACGAATCAGTGAATCCTAACATCACAAGTTTATTTACAAGCGCCGTCCGGCGTAATCTGACACGAGGCTAACTTTAGACGGACGACTACATCGCCGATACAATAAAAGTGAAAGACTCATTACCGCGAGAGGATCCAGAGGATCAAACTTTGCAGAATTTCCAGCTGAACAGCTAATTGCTTCCATGATATCACTAGCATTTAATGATAGCAATTTCTTTGTAATCTCCCAAAGCATGTCGCTAGACTTGCTCGTGCGTATGTCGTTTGCAATCGGTTTCCATACCTGATGCTGAACCGGCCCCCGGACGGCGAGGGTCCGCTGCACTCGGAGCTGGTCCTGCTTGTTCTGGTTCACATCTGACTGTTATCCCGGACTAACCTCCAATACATTAAGTTCATCGAACTTATAAATACTTTCCAGTCTTTGGATACGTTTATCACTAAGACCCCATCTCCGAAAATTTTCTTGTAAATATTTCACTCTCTCGAAACTATATTCCGGAGATAATATTTTTCATATACTTTTCTCATGTTAACACTACAACGCAGTCACCTGCCGGGGTGAGTTTGATCGTTCGTATCGACCTCGTATGGACCCGCTCCAACTCTCTCCTACTCCTCGTGTCTCGCTGTCCATACGGGCGACGGCTGTGAGTGGTCCTAAGACTATCGTGAATTATGAAACCATACATAACAGACAACACCAACCTCATGTATCTCTATATAGTACTTATCGTTCATCGGTGACGTGTCACTGGACGGTGACGTCACCGCCGAAAGCGAACCGTCGCGTGGCGATGACGTCACCGACCACCGTCAATGCGAGGAGACCGCTGTTATAAATAATGTGTTTGTACTCGTTATCCTACGCTCGCTACACTTACATCTAAATATACATAAAATATCACAGCACTATCGATTCACTTACACTAATGTCATAAACGCTTTGCGTCCACGACCCTCCGAACCAAGTTATAATAATTATAATAAAATAAAAAGGAATCGAAATCGAAATGCACGAAATGTCACCGGCGGCCGTCGGTGCGGGAAACTCTAAGTAGGAAAACTAACATGTTACACTGACAGTAGTAGAGGACTAACATGCGGTAGGGGAAATTGTATTTGTATACAAAGCTAACAGCGAGCGGCCGGCCGGCGACCGGGAGACGAAGCGTAATTGAAATGCAAATTACAAAGTGCCGCAAAGAATAAGAACAAAGATACGTTATATTTACACGTGTTCACCAAGACTTAGGCTACAGACTTTGGAAACCATTCGAAGTTACCTGGTAGCAGTTTACATCCCCGGACAGGAGGTAGGAACAGATTAAAATAACTATCGAAAACTGCTTGTAAATATCTTAATGTGTATATATATATGTAGCGTGTATAATAATCGTGTATATCGTATATAGTGTGGTATAGTCTTGTGTATAACACGTCCGGGGATGTGGACTCCCACTCAGGCTGCATACAATATAAGATACATATTAAAGCCCGTTTTATTTATCAAATAAATCGAAGAGAAGACTTAACTCATTCACTCCACTCCATACAAAACAACACAAACGGTGCCAGGAAACATTCCAGGTGTAAGCGAACATGAGAGCCTTAACTAAATGAGGTAGTGTAACTATGAATTATGTTAACATTAAATGCTTGGTGGGATATATGTTAAAAGTGTATACTATATCAACATTAAAATACATCATATCGTAAAGTGAGGTACATCGTCGTTACTAACTGAGGTAGCTGCGGGTAAGTTACAAAATATGTCAAATATGTAAAAAAAAACTTTCAAAATATATCTGTGTTCATTATGGACAGTCGGTTGGACTCGACCATTTCTCCGTAACCGTAGGAGTAGTCCTGGTACACCTTGGTGATGATGGGCTCCCATTTGGGCGGGGCGTAGGCTTCGGCGAAGTTGTCGGTGTAGTCGGCCAACGAGTCGACCAACGACTCGGCCAGCTGGTCGTAGGGCGGGGGCGGCTGGCTGTTGATGAGCAGCGGATCGATGTGAGGCAACATGTGGTCGTCCAGGTCGATGACCCCGCTGAACTCTGGCCCGTACTCGGCGGGGAAGGCGCTGGCTGCCGACGACTCGGAACTCTCTGGAATATTAAACATTATTTGTTTAATATCGTACACTTATATTACATAGTCATAATATAATTTTATCAGTCGTCCACTCACCGCCCACGCACACCGTAGGGTTGGGCGCCAAGACGTTGACAAACTTAGTGATGTTACCGATACTCTCGTTCGTGTTTTCGAATATTTCCAACTCCTTCTCGATGGCTGTGTGGTCGATGCTGTCTGACTCCATGGTGCTGTCGTTCGGTTCGTAAAAGATGTATGTGTCAGGTTTGGATTCCTTGTTGCCAGCCGGTCCCACGACTGCCGTGAGGTGTGTGTGCTCGTCTTCTCGAGCCGCGTCTGTTTTCTGTACATTTCTATCGGCGACAGGATGTTCTTCCACGTTTTCGTCGTCAATATTGTCTTCTTCGTTGTCGATATCTTGTTTCTTATAATTTTTTCCATCGCCGTTGTGCATCCGACGCAAGTGTTTATGCCAGTTGGGATAGCTGGCGAAGGTTTTCGAGCAGACCGGACACTTGTATGGCTTAGAGCCCGTGTGGGTGTTCAGATGTTGCTGCAGCTGGCCAATTTTCACGAAGCTCTTATCGCAATAGGTGCAACTGTGGGTTTTGTTCTCGGAGTGGGACTTGAAGTGTTCGATCAGACGGTTCTTGGCGTTGTAGACCTTCCCGCACACTTTGCAAATGTGCAAAACAGTTTCGAAGTGTTGTGAGATATGTTTCAGTATGAGATGCTTCTCGCTGTAGTTTCTGTTGCAGACCGGACACACGTACAGCTTCTTCTTGTGGACGTCGAGATGTCGTTCGCAGGAGGCGAGGCCGGTGAACAGCAGGCCACACTGGCGACACCAGTTCCGGTCGGATTGGTGCGAACGTTGGTGGAATACCAATTCTTTTGGTGTCGCAAATCTGTAATTTTACTTATCATAAATGGTATTATATTACTATTCACTTTACGTCGGCGACTTCAGCTTGGGGGACTTCAGAATTAGGATAGCAAATAAATTATTATATAAATATTGCTACTGACAATGTAGTCAAATATCCTACACACGAAAAACTGCTTCATATTGTTTCCCAACGAAATACAATATATTTGTGTTTGTATAAATAATACCGTAAATGTCATTCTGACGTCGAAGTTTCGTCACTGGAAAGTGACATAGCAAAAAACATTCTAAGTTGTAAAGTTAGTAGGATATTAATTCTAGTATCCTACACTTCCTGACAGCCCTCCTCCGGACAGATGACACAGTGTACACCGTGTATATCCCGCAGATGTTCCCTGAGCCTCGTCTCCGTCACATAGCGGTGTCCACACTGATAGCAGGTGAACGGCTTCCCCTTACATTCGGCATCGGTCTGACAGGCGGCTGTGTGAGTCACCAGTAGGGAGAGACGGTTGAATGTCTTCAGGCATATGTCACAGCTGTAATATACATTTCATAGTTATATTCAATACATTCCTATTCATCTCATTACAGATAAGTTTAGTATTCAGATATACAATATTAATCAGAGCATTTTATTAAATTACCTAAATGAGTAAAAATATATAGATCATTATGAGTGGGTACTGACCAAAATCTTCCTTTGGTGAAGTGGTTGTAAGCATGATGACTGAATATGGAATACTTTTCAAACTGCTTTGCACACACAATACAGCTGTATATGATATCTTTGTCTCCGTGGTCACAGGAGAAGTGGGCATCAAATTCCACTCGGTTCTTGTAGGTCTGGGAGCAATAACTACATGAAATGCCGCCCAACGTCTCAACTGAATTTTCCTCTTTGTCCAAACTTTTTTGTATTTCAACAGTATTAGTATTAATCACATGTCCAAAATGCTTCTTCAAATGCTCACTGGAGTTTTCTTTGTTTGATATATTTTCATTACATATGGGGCAAAAGTATATGAATGCTGAATGTATGTCTATATGATTCTTGCAGTCTTCCAGAGTGTCTAACTCCTCACTGCATGCTTTACATTCATAGGGCGGGCTGTCGTTGTCATTGTGAATAATTTCATGCAGTTTCAATTCTTTTTTAGATGTAAATCTGTAAACAGAAACTTTTATTATTAATGAATCTTAAATTATTACAAATTGCAGTCAATGATGATATTTACTCTTTCTTGCAAGTGTTGCATCTGAATCTATGTATCACCATCACATGTTCCCGTAATGAAGCAAACTTTGAAAATAATTTTGAACAATGTTCGCATCTGTAAAATAAAATATTTATTATTAATATTCTTCTAACATCTAAAATTATTTCAAGTAGTTAAAGCCAACCAAGATGGTAAATTGTAATAAAAGTTACAATATTTCGTTGTACACTCACTTAAATCTCTCTTTTATGACATGACTGGTGTAACAATGACCACGAAAGCTTGGATAGCCTGAAATTTCTTTTCTACACACTACACAAGTGTAAACTATGTCCTTGCTGCCAGTTTCATGTTTAGTGTAATGTAGGTCGTAATCCTTTTTATTTGCATATGTCAAGTTGCATATGTTACAGTAGATTCCGCCGACTAAATCAATTGTAGTAGGTTTTGGGCTCATGATGGAGCTGGGTCTATTGGGTTGTGTGTGCGAAGCCATCATAGCCTAAATTATGTGCAATCCATTTATTGAGCATCTATGTCTGTCAAATGGGTGTTTGTGCTGCTATTGAATACATTTCCTTAATTGTGTTCCGCAACCTACATGTTTAGAATTTTTGTTACTTCCCTGAAATTGTAATCACAATGGACAATTTAAAATTAATACTAAAAGTTGAACTTGAAAAATAAATAACAAACAAGCAATCCATATCTCTATGAAAAAAAGTAATGGAAGTAGTAGATATTTTCCATTGAAAATCGTTTGCTGTGTCAACATTATCATAAGTGGGGTCAAAGGATTATCAGTAGGTTTTTTTTTTAGAAATATCTATTGACATACTAGGGAATTAGTTTTTTATATACAGAAATTTATATTTATTGTATTAATTGTATATATATTAATTATCTTTAAATATATTAGAAATTAGCCAAACTACAGAACATATCAATCATTGACGACCTTGACTATATTACTGTTTCAAAGAAACATATATTAAGCAACGTTACATATATGATAGAAAAGGCGCCGGAAAAGCCTGTTATCTCAACTTTTTTAATTTATGAACAAAAATCTTAACAATATCTTACAAAACATTTCAAAGGAATTTATTCGGAAGAACAAGTACGAGACGATATGATTTGCTTCAATGTAGAAATTAATTAGTACTTACAAAATCTGGCAAAAACTTATAAATCTATATCGGACAAGTGTCCAACGTTACATTTTACATTACAACAGCCGAAATAAAACATAAACGATAAAAAATGGAACGCCGGACGACAAACAACGCCAAGAAAACGTGTGAATTTTGGATTTGACATCTGTGGGCAAATTGTTGTAGAAAAAAAATCAATAACTTTTTGGAGGCTCTTGATGATTTTAATTTTATTTAATTAAATCATTAGCCAAGTTAGGAACTTAAATGTAAAGAAAATAAATGTGTATTTAAATTCTATACTTGAAATAAACTAAATAATTTTGAAAATCGTATAAAATGTAATTTGAATGTTCACATTATATTCATAAATAAAATTATCACCTCTAAATTTAAATGTAAACTGGCTATTCAAATTTTGTTTATTACAAATTCATAACTTTATTAAAAAATAAAATAAAAAAGAAAGTAATAGAACTGTTATTATTCAAATTTGAAAAGATTTTGAATTGTTACCTTTTTTTAAATGCATAACAAAATAGCAACTTGAACATAATTTATTAAGTTTTATAATAAAACAAAAGTATTCGGAAAATACCTACATGGTCATACCACTTAAATTGACAAAATTGATAATATTAATACTTGACATTGACTTAAAAATATAAACATTACCTACCTATTTAATCGTTGTTTATTTAAAGATATTTCATATTAAAATTAAACATAAGATTATTCTTTATTCAATTTAATTTTTAAACTAAATGATTTAAATTGTGTTATATATTTACGGTAAAATTATAACTTCTATAAAAAGTATCTTTAAACGGTAAGTGAATATTCACATATACTTTAAGTAAAATAATAGATATAAATTGTAAGGTTCATAAATGTAATCCCCGTTTAATATTGAATGTATTTTTGACACTCCGGGTAATCTATTAAAATTATAGTGATTCCTTTTTATTTACAATTTAGATGTAAATTAATTGTTATTATAATTATCTTCGTTATTCACATACGAAGTAACAAATATAAATGTAATGTTTGTAATCAAGAGTTCTCTTGGCCACCCGCCAGGCCGGTTACAAAAATAGTTTGCCACAAACGCCATCGTCGTCTATACGTAAACTCCGCTTAATTATTATATCGACAACATTTATTTTGAAATGGAACGACCTCATAATTTACACTCGAGTTTCCACGGATCCTTCAGGAGCAAGGAATCATCGTCGACCACAGGCAGCGATCCCCGTGAAAAAATAAAAGACTGCCTCAGGAAGTTTATAGCATTTATGTTTACACAAGTGGGTGTTGGCGCGCTGGTGGTTTGTTATGCGATCTTAGGTGCTGCGAGCTTCATGCATATTGAGAAGGACAGTCCAGATATGCAGCTAGTAAGAGTCATCAAATGGCGTCAGAGCTGTGTCGAGCAACTGTGGGGCATCACTAACAAGTATAATGTCTTGAACTACACAGCATGGATGGCCAGTAGCAATAGTGTATTGAAAGACTTTCAGAACAACATTACAACGGCAGTTCATCTAGGATATAATGGGAGATCTTCAGAGGATATATGGTCATTCCCAGCTGCTCTAATGTATTCCTTGTCTGTTTTCACAATGATTGGTTATGGTAATGTTGTGCCGAAAACACTGTGGGGAAAGATTGGCACTATTGCATATGCCTGTTTTGGGATACCAATCTATGTCCTTTATTTTTGCAATATGGGTAAAGTTTTAGCGCAATCTTTTAAATGGCTATATATAACTGCTTATGAGTGCAGCAGGAGGGAAGACCCTCTGCTAGAAGATGGAGAAATGCAACCGGTCAAAAGAAAGATCACCGTACCATCTACAGCCTGTTTGTGGGTGATTTCTTTCTATATATTGACTGGGACAATCATGTTTGGTGCTTGGGAGAAATGGAATTATCTGGATTCTACATACTTCTGTGTGATTAGTCTCTGCAAGATTGGTTTTGGGGATTTTGTGCCTGGAGCTAATATTGCTGACTCTGCCGAGGGATCTCATCTGAAGCTTGTTATAAACTTTATTTATGTCCTCCTTGGTATGGGATTGGTAGCAATGTGCTACAATCTGATGTGTGAAGATGTGAGGGTCAAAGTAAGGGAGTTGAGACAGGATCTGAAAAATTGTCTAGATGATATAACTTTGAAAATTACAGTTTGCATGAATGACACCAAATATTACCATCAGAAACAGACCAGGCATATCAAATGATACACAAATATTAGTTTAGAGTAGGTTTTTTGTACACTTGTATGTTACAAGTTTTTTTAAAATACAATGGTCTGTATTTTAAACCTTGCACTTCAGTTTGGCATTGTGTTTTCTGTCTCCGGCTGAGTCATGGGAGTTACAGATCAGTCTTTGTACAATTTTTACTAATACTCATAATAAAAAAAAAATGTTTTAATGTTTCGCTTATTATTAATTTATGAAATAACAATTTGTGAATTCTTTTACATATATTTTTTGATGATATTTTGATGTGCTAAAAGAGTTATAAATGTCTATTATATTCCATTTCTAGGTCTTATTTATAGTTTTAACGAGAAAATGCTATTTTTATACTTAACAATTAATTTGTGACATATTATGAATTTCAACTAATATGATTAAAGTTATGTGCTTTTATGTTTTTTTTTATCCCAATAACCGTTTCCAATCACCGACGCAAAAAGACGAATCTTATAAGTTGGACCTAAATGTCTGTGTGTATGTCCTCCATTGTCCTCAAACGGATCTTCCGATTTTTGTTTTTTTTTTCTTGAAAGCCAGTTTTTAAATTATAGCCAGTCAAGTAAATTCTTAGTTATATACTATAAGGCGCTTTTGGCATGATTACTTGATCGAGTGCCTCACAAGTACTAGAATCACTGTGTAAAAGATGTTTCTTAAAATTTAATAGAACTTTTATTTATTAAACTCTCTATCGTTGGAATTGTATTTTATTATTGATTTTCCGTGGTTTAATTCTTTTAAACCACAGAACGGATTTCAATGAGTCCCTACATTGTTAAGATTTATCAGATATCGTTAGATTAAAACCTATAAACCGGGTTCCAGCGCAGTTATTTACGTGACTGTTGAGAAAAAAATCCGAAATATAAATACAAGAAGTAAATATCTAATAAAATGGTAGAGATTTTGTCGATGTTATAATTGTTTCCGATGAAATGAACACTGGTGTTTTATATGTCGGACTGTGGAATCTGGTTTATTGAAGTATTTTTAATCATTTGTAGCAATGTCTGCCGAGGAGTGATCGCGATGCTGCCTTTTCGTCTCCGACGCGTTTCCGGGTACGAGGGTCGTGTTAATGATGTTATATTTCGTCCGGCGATCAGTGACGCTGCTCGCGGTGCGGAGACGCTGGTCTTCTTTGGAGGAGATGTCCAGGTGACGGTCTGCGGGTTGGACCAGAACAGATAGGACTTCATCGATTTTCTGCGTTCCCTTCAATACTTGGTTTATTTTAAGGACATTTTAGCAGTTTTCGAGGAACGATTTTATATATTGTATATAAACAAATCAAATAAAAATTCATAACATGTTGGCCATTATTCTGCAATTAACATGATTTCAATGGATTTATTATTGTCAATATTTAAAGGACTATCCGGAGGCGATGCAGGCTCACCGTGATAACAGACACTACGTGAAGTGGAACCTTGAGAGTACTGCCCGCATGCTCGGCGAAAGCTTCGCCGACAAACACATCGTGGTTGTGAGACCTTCGAGGTGATTGACGACATTT
>DVQP01002949.1:0-11587 GCA_018231745.1 Danaus eresimus
TTAAAAATATATATATATATATATTTCATATTGTTGTAAAATGCAAGGGTGAAGCTTAAATTAACTTACTTCTATAAAAGTTGGTAGTGTTTTTTCGGGATATTCGTGGGAAAGTTAATATAATAGATACGGGAAAATGTTCGATGTTATTATAGTGAAACAAAAGTTACCCGAGTTTTTTGTATGTGAATCATATTATCTACATCTCAAACTTGATGGAAGAGTGTACACAGTATACCAAAGTTAGGTTGTAGAGCCAGATAGCGACATGGACAATCTTATATTTTAAACAATTTGGGGACAAGAAACGTATTTTTATAAAAACATTGCCTGAAAGTAACCCATATACGTAAAGTATGTAACGTGTAACTACAGTGATCCAATAATTAACTATATTTATTGTATAATAAAAATAATAATTAATTAATTTGTTACTTCAATAGATCCTACGTATCATAAGATTCTGAACGTCTTATGCAGTTTTTTTTTCTATTTTTTTTTTATCTGTGCTGTGTTCGTTAAGTCAGTGTAAATTGTATTGTACATGATATTTATTTATTGTTTCGATGTAGGCTGAACAATGGCGTCCGGCTGGGACGTTGATTTCAATTTGCTCAATCTTTCTTTTCAACAATATATTGTAATAAGTGCAATTAATACAAATCCCGGCCGGATATAAAGATTTTTTTTGTAAAGAAAATTAAAGGTTAGTTGTAATATGGAATTAATTAAGTTACGTTTTTAGATGTATCTGTTTCGTGAATTTCATTTTCTTTTATTTAGGTCCGTAGAGAGATGGGATCCTAGACGATTTTATTTACAATAATTTTCCTATCGATTCAAATTTTATGAAATATTACTATAATTAGTGACGTAATAATGTTAGGCGAGACGATATTGTCATAAATATATAAATACATGAAATTAATAAAGCATAATGATTGTACATCAGATTTTTATTATACCTTTGTCTCAAAAAAAAACTAATTCAATAAAAGAGGTTCTTATATTTCAATATTTTTTTTATAAAATGGCAACAGTCTAAACGTTAAGGGCCGAGTCAATGTTCGAAATTGAATATTTATTCTGTAACAAATCTATGTTATATAATTTTAATAAAAAAATATGAAAATAATGATTAATAACCGCCAGTGTGTAATGATTCGCGTGTCTACCTTCCGTGTCACTGCCGCCCTAAAATCACCAAATTGCCTTTTTTATGTACCACGGCCCAAATGTGTTTTTAATAATCCTACCTATGTAACACTAATGCGACTTTTACAAGATATTAATATGATTATGGCCGTGCGGTTATGGTTTGAGAGCTCTTAATGGCGGCCAACATTTGATACCGGGAAATTTAAATTAAGAACACTTTTGAAAGCGAGGAAATTGAAGGAGATTGTTTATTGTTTTTTTTTAATTAACTTACTTATAAACAGCAAGAAATTAAAGGAATTTTTACTTTATTTTTATACCGTGTCTTGTTAGATTTGAGTCAAAGTTTTGATGTATGAATTAGTGCATGCGTTCAATGACAATGTACAGAATAGTTGAGGGGTCAAGTTAAATTGGTCAGTCATATTACAAATGATAGCTAAGTGTGATTTATGAACCCTCTTCATTTAGATTGGGTTCACGGTCAAATGTTCTACATATATCTAAATATTGTATGCATAGCTTTCTTAAGTCTCTAGTATTGTATAATGTTTTTAATAATTTAAAGGATAATGTAAATATTTAATAAATATGAACTTTAAATTCGATTGATACCTACCGTAAAGTGTACCTCAGTAAGTCATATAATAATCATACTGTATACTTAATGAAATAATTTAGAATGAAATTGATCTAACGGTATATTGTGTTAGAGTTCATTTCACACAAAAATTACGATTTTTTTGTAATATTTTTTTATAATCAACGTTTATTCGTGATTATGAAATGTTCATCAAAAATTATGTTTATATTGTAACCTTATAAAGTAACCATTATTTCTTGAACCAAGCTACCGGTACAAAGATCTATCTTTACAATGAAGACATAAATCTCTCCGTTGCGACCTTGTCTCATAACATACATTTTTATTGACTGCAATGTACAAAGGAAATGTTTAAATCAACGCGGCTGTATCGATAAACACCTCGTTAATATCATCTATCTCTCTCACACTCATATCAAATCTCATAAGTAAAAGGGAGACGGATTCGTCTCATTTCGCTGAAGAATAGTTTGAGTATGACCAGTTTGCTATTGTTATTTTGTGTTTTATTTCATAGGCGTTAAGACTGACTTTTGAATGCGTCCGCAAAATTATAGCTTTTAAATTGATCCTTAAATCGCAATAACGATCTGTTTATAGATCGCTTGAAGTCTCTTGTAATGTATGACATATTGTAAAATAAAAGGGCTTCATTAATTTGTTACATTTAGTAATGTCATTATACAAAAGCTTTATACTTCACACATGATTAAAAACAATAATTCGTTAATATGGTTATAACTAATATTTTTATATGTATTTTATATTTTGATCAAAGCGTTCAGTGTCAGTGAGTATCAAAACCGTTGCCTTTGTTAGAATGCGTTCTAAATTCAAAAATTGGCGCGTCCGCCAGCCATTTTGTTTAGGGCGTCTCCCCCGCGCGGTCCGCCTCGCCAGCCCCACCAGGCACGGCGACTCGGACGCAGCCCAACTCATTTGTTATATTGTACACTAGGCGAAATAGCTTACGATGTTATAATAAATAATTTTAGTTTTTATTCGTAACTTATTATATATAATTGTACATTTATTTATTATTATTGTTATGTGTGGTGTATTATTGTAGATAATTATTAAATAAGAAAGAAAATCAAATAATACTAATATATTATAATTTAATTAAAAAAAATTATTTCAATTATCATGTGAATGTGAAAAAATGTTTGTATAGTGATAACATAATTGATAAAATAGGCTAATACCTAAATAACGTTTTAGTTTTACAAATCTTGCCAAACTAATATGAACTTTAAAATTATCGTTACATAGGATATAAATTGCAATATGACCGACCATCACGTGCTTAGTAATAAATGGATACATATTTGAGGATAAACTAGATTTTAAATAAAATGTATAAAACTATTTTATAGTAATTTTAGGAACACTGACTTTAGCTTATGTTTGTGGCGCTTATGGGTTTTGTATAAAATAATTAAAATGATTAACGAAATATAAGTGTGACAGTCAAACTTGTCGTCGCTGGATACATATGAAGGTACAATTGAAGATGACGTCGACATTATACAGCCTTCTCGTTTCCATATATGGTATTAAATATATCCATCCTTATTGGCATCGTTTCATCAGCTCCATCTGGAAGTGGAACAGCTCTGTTACGTCACGGGCTACCTATCGCTAGGTGTATACAGCCACTCACGAAGATTTAAATATAGATAGATTTGGAATAATACAAATAAATGGGATTTTGGTTGGAATTGTTATATTATGACTGATTTAATAATACATTTCTATAGAAAAAAAAATTATTTAATAAAATTCAATTGTATGGTAAGTAAAAATTAAGTCCAAATTGCGTTAAAGTCCAAAAAAATACTATAAAACCATAAGTATGAGAGATAGCACGGCTATGAATAAACTTAAATGAGACCAATTTTGTAAATTTCGAAAAAAAAAATAAAATTAACCATAATAACGTAAAAATTACATAAGTCGGCTTCACACGAAGTAATTTTTAATCATTATTCACGTGTATAAATGATAAGGTGTAGAACAGCCTTAACAGCATTCGTTAAACATCAATTATAACATCACGAGAGAAACCGATTAATGTAACTTTAATAACATCGCACGTCTCGGAACTGTGTCGAAAAGGAAACATTAAATAATTATAAGAAAGAATATTTATTAATAACTTAAATATGACAAAATTCTAATATAAAGAAACCTAAATTATTTATATGTAAAAAATTCAAAATGACTTTAATTAAATTACAGTTCAACTATGAAGATAATATACTTCAAGTTATATTAATATATACATATACCATATATTACGTATATGGCAAAAAACCCTTATAAAGCATTTAAATAAGTGGTTCACGTGTTAAAGACACACAGACCGACGGATAATCAAAAATAAATGCCGTCGGTATGAAATAAAAATACATATAAGATATTTCACAAGATATTTAAACAATAATAATTATGTAGTCACTTTATTAATAAAAAATAACAATCGTAAATGTCAATAACGTTTAAGAGGTATCAATGTTTATAGGAACATAAAGACAGACATACTGACCATTGAATTTGTATGATAATAAAATTATTGCGAATCAAAAGTTACTTGTTAAAAATGATCTAATATGACGTATTTTACGTTACAGTTTATTTATAACTAATTTAAAAACATTTATACGAGTGACGTCATAGTGAATAATCAGAAAAAAAAATTACAATTTAATTTTTAAAAATACATTTATATTCATAAATATTTACGTTATATACTTAGGTAATCCAAAAATAACTTTTACCATAAAAATTATGTGTAAAAAATATTTTTTACCAATGTACTATATATTAATGTATTATATATTCTTAATTATTCCGAGTTAAATCTTATCCTTGAGCATATATTACGTATTGTAAGCCATTCAATGGACGAGTATATAATAGACAACATATACATAGTATATACTGTGTGTATGTCTGTGTATTGAAGGTGTTTCAATTGTATACGGAAGGTCGTTTCTAAGTCGTGATATTCGTCACGTTTTCTTTTACGTTTCTGATGTTAAGACATTCAATGCATGCTTACACTATATAAAACAATACTGGTGATTATCAGATTTTACTAAAATATTACAGTGACTGTAACATGCTATATGTTCTATGTAGTTGCAGTTTAAGAATATTTTAAATAAAATTATATCATTTTATGTGCTTTCTAGCGATTTTAAACTTACTACAATATTATTAATATGAACGGAAAATTTTATTGTATGGCCGTTATTATAACCGATGATTAATTTAAGTAAGTCTATAGTTATTCTTAACTATTTTCTTTTTTATAGTGTTGTAAGTTTCACGGGTTTATTTTTACTTTATTTGTGTATGATACTTCTTCCATATATTTTAATGGTCGCAAAGAAATTTATACCTATAGGTATATAAACTTTTCTTACGGTAGCTTGAGGATATAAAAATATTTTAATTCAGGCACGAAAATAATATTCGTATACTAACAAAACATGTAAGTAATTTTTTATAAGGTTTTTATTCGAACTCTACATAAACATCGTCTCTACATAACTCTACATACAACTCAAACGTATATTATATCTAATTTTTCTGATAAAACACCGATAAAATAAATCATAGCAACAAAAATAGTATGTCGGTGTGTTTATATCAAGCTGAGAGCAGCGTGGGGCGCTTTAATAAGACTCCGAACATAATATGGCTCAGGATATAAGAAAAACACGGAAAAACAACGTAAAATATGTTTATTTGCTATAATTATAAAGTTTATTTTATTTTAATCGTGGCACCTATAGCAATAAAAAATATATTTATTTATTCATAACTTTACACAATCTTTTAACCATAATGATTCAAAGATATGTATATGTACATTTGGTAGATTAAGCGAACACAAAACAAACACACATTAGAGTAGTACAGTTTTATTTTTATGTTTATGCTACTTCTAATAAAGTAGGTACTTATATATTTTCAAGGAGCTACAAGGATTTTTGTACAAGAATAATTTATATGTTAAAGTTGAATTATGTTATTAGAATTATTAATGTTGTTTTCTTCGTCATTTTTGAGGTCAATCCTAAATCGGCACTTCTAACCCCGCTCTCCCCTACTACAAAATATATTATTATTTAAAATATATATTTTTTGAAATTATTACCTATATGATACATATTTCCTTATATAAACCACGTGGGTTGATATTTGTCGTCACAATAACTGTTAGTTATAATCTTATTATGCAGATGAACTGTACATATACATTGACACCAGTGTAACATGGACCGTCCTTCCCTTCCAGTGCGAGATGTTTCAATACAGTCTATCAGTTTACACAGTTCTAGTAACGCTGGTCGGTGTGAAGTGAAGTTTGAAGCGGGCGGCTCTATTGTCGCTGGAATTGATTAATGCCATAGTTTATCTACCGATATGACAACAATGGCGTCTTACCCGAATACCTTAATGCGTTCTGCCTCTAGGTTTCATTATTCTTATACATGGTGCTCCATTTGATTTGTACGTTTGTATGTCCTTCATCTGTCATTATTCTGAAACATAGGTTTGAGTTTGGTTGGATTTGAATCAAAATATATATAAATTCATGAAATATTTCTTTTCTAAATTAATGATATGTGATGTGAAATATATTAAATAAATTTAAAAAAATCTCATACATAAATGTATCTCAATTAACATCCTATATAAATGGAGTCGCATTGAACAGCCTGTATAGTGGTAAATGTCAATCAAACAGACAGTATTACCATTCTATGCAAATGTTCTCTCCCGTGTGTATGATATTGATTACTTGATTACAAAAGATTCCTTTTACAATAAAATAATAAAAGATTATTCCTGATATATTTTTTATTTTTCCTTTAAGGTAAGGCTTAAGTTAAGGTGGTAAATGTTTTAGTTTTTTATATAAATACATTTTATTATATATATTGACTAACATATCTCTTACAAGCTTCCATTTGACTTGCTTATAACTGTGTCTTTCCTATATTTAATAAGTCGTAACTATTTCTATGTAATAAAATTTAGATTCAACCGTATTTATTACATATAACTCTCGTTTCTTCCTTACATTTTAGGCTTAGTTTTGATAATTTTAAAATAACCCAGATCTCAGTGGGACGATATGAAGAATCACATTTAGATGACAAAATATTTTAATCCTAAAAATATAACGAATTTCTATAAATTATGTCTTGATAACTGATATAGTATCATCTTGTGCACTAACTTACTCCAGAGCTAGTCCGAGTCGGTACTATAACACTTAATACAGATAGGTTCGCGTTAACAGTTTTGTAATGATAAACCTTCTCACACGTCAGTTATAATGTAACAAAAGTTTATTAAATGAGAAATCAACAACGAAAGCTTGTGTGAAAAAGGAAACTTGGACTAAGCATACATGATTTATGTGAGATAATTTTCCTATTTATAATGACAATTAATTTATTTTACTACAACCCAATGTCTGAAGGTGAAGTCGTTCTTACGATTATATCAAATTTATCTTGTAGGTATTTTGTTTAATAAATATTTCCGACATCTGAATGATTTCAATGTGGTTTCGGAGTTTTTGCGATACCATACACACATACACCCGAAATACCGAAACTATGAGCTACAGCCACAGCAGTATTTAGTAACAAAAAGTAATTAAAATTGTTAAATTTCGTGTTGCTTTAGAAACTGTTTATTAAAATGTTTAAACAATGTTGACTTTTTGTTTCACAAAAACAGCAAGCATCCTGTTGTCGACAGCACTAGTCTGTGTTGCTTCATGTTGCCGGAAGTTGTAAACACCTATTGAAGTCAAGTTAATATTTTATTTCGGATATTGCGTAAAAATCGCTGTATGTACGTATGTATATTTGTTATTCTTTCATGAAAAAACTCATAAATTTTTCTGCTTATTATTCGCGTAACGCATTGGTCGGTTAAATTATGAAAAATAATAGTCCTTATAATGTTTGTAAATAGTGTGAAGGAAGACTTATAATTTATATCGGCTTAATATTCCGCCTTCCCCGAGACAACAACTAAATTTACACCAATTTTTATCACTTTCTGTGCAGCTTTTATTATATTATATATAATTATTCATATTAAGGTGATGTAAATCTCTTCCGTGTAATTAATTATTATCGTTAATTTCCTCCTTCCCATTGAGTTATCTCGTTACATTAACATGACACCGAGCATCTAATGATAACATTATACGTAAGAACATTATCTTATGTACGTTTTGAAAAACTGGAAAAAGGTTTCCTGATAGGTTGAGAAAAAAGAGCAAATTTCGTCTCAGGAGAGTAAGACTGCAAAGCCTGACTATCGGCTCAAATCTATAAAGTTACATAACATACGTATGGGCGAATTAAAATAGACCCTATCATGTAATATACATGGTATATAATACTATGATATGAGATCGTATATAGAGTTTATTATAAGTAGGTTCAATAAGGACATATTCGTGACTAGTGCGACAGGGACGGCTGTATCCAACGAGTGAGACGGGGGTATGTCATTTTGATTAATGCCATGTGATTGCTCAGAGCGGGCTGTGTACCATTGCTAAGTAATGACCACTCCATAAAGACATGGTTAAGGTTAAAAGAAAATTACTTTATCAACGGCTTGTTTTAAATAAATATCCCGTTTCAGGAATTATTATTGTTATTTCCAATACATGAAATTGAGATGTCCAGATGTTAAAGATTTAACCGTCTTATTGATAGCTGTACAAGCGGCCATTTATATTATAAATACGCTGATAAGAACCTGATTTCTTTTTAGTTTTGAATAATGAAGGCTGTATTGAATACGTATGGCTGTTTAATTAAATTATACGACTATTACAGTAATGATATATTTTAGTAAGGATGCTGTGTGAGGCTGTTAATGTGTCTGTTGCTTGGTCATATATAATAATGTTGTTTTATCATGATTGAAATTTTGATTATAATATATATATCAATTGAAATATTCTTTACTTGGTTAGATAAAATATTATATATGAGAGAATTTTTAATACGAAGTAAATAAATTATTTCAAACATTTACACCATATTAGTAATAAAATGAATAAGTTATTTTGTATTTTAATAATAATAATTACTATCCGGACATCTTTTTATGTATGAGATAATAATAAAAAACAAACCCGTGACTCTGATTGGCTGAAAAGGGTTGTGCTGTGCCTTACCAAAGGAATGAGTAATGTCATGAGATAATCTGTAACAGATCCGTCTAACAAAAAAGCCGTCTGACATAGATAAATATTATTAAGGCAACACGTACCTTGACTATATGATACCTGTTTTAATTACCTTCTTTCTCACGTGTCTGTTTTATATTCGTATTATATATTTCATTTGGCTTAAGATCTTCATAGTTTTGATCGATCAAGCATTAAGGATTTTTATATAGTTAAAATTACTTGACTATAAAATAAACTAAAAGTCTGCCACCCTCTTATTACTTAAGCAAGTCTTTATAAGATTATGAAACATATACATATTTGCCATATTAAATGCATGTAATGTACAGTTGCGATAATTGAGTTATAATTTTTTTGTATATAAATTTAGTGTTTTAGTGAGTAAGTCAGTTGGATAATCAATTATGTATGTCTAGGTGAGGCCGCCAAGCATTTAGTTGGAATGTTCTCGCCATTACGGACTAATTCCTTGCCATTTGCCTGCGGCCACACTGGTCGATTGTCGGCCGGACAATTTGAGATTGTGTGATTTTGTTTATGTACTAAAATTGTTCAGGACGATTCATTGTTTGGACATCGAAGACGATAATGGAATTGCTAAGATTGTGGCTTCATAATGGTCCTAGATCTAAATTCGTATGTTCATTACACATTGTGTAAATTAATTTTTATATACATATATATATGTTTCAACTCGATTAAGAGGACGTTTCAGGTCAGTACATACATATGTAAATAAGACAAGATGTATATATTAATTTTTGTAGGAAAAATAGTATTATATAGCAAAATGGAATTATTTAAACTTATCTTTTAATATTTAAGAATCTTTGTATAACTCTATCAATAGCTCTATCTATGTTGCTAGCATTTCCTTCTACCTCCATTATAATCTACGGAACAGCAAACAGAAAACAATGTGACTGTCACCCAACCATCAATCACAAACAATATTTGCCGTATCGCAGCCTGTGTCCGACTTAGTTCTGGAGGGATTGTCCGTATGGGACAAAAATCGACTCTCACGGAAATTATATTGATATTCAATACACAATAAATGGCCGCTGTCAAAAACTTGCTGTTCGCTCCTACGGTCATCCCTAAGCTATCTGTGTCATTTGCCATTGGAAACGCAACACTTGTTGTCCTCTTCCCCCCCATTGATGGCTATAAGGTGGAAAGAGATAACCTCCTATAGTGGGTTTAGCGCGCCTTTGTCACAAGGACTGAACTAATTTTTCATCATACGGCCCACGACAGTAACAAATGCGCTCGAACTGTCTCCTTCTTTAATAATACTTTTTATTTTTTTTATTTCAAGGGTAGTTCGCCCTCCGAATGAAGATTTTCATCCGGGAAAAATTGGAAGAAGCTTAAAACGCTATTTGTTTGTGAAGCTTTTTAATGCTTTTCTAATTAAAGTTGACGGCTATCTTCTAAAATACAGAATTAGGACTGTAATACTCGCAAAATACCGTTCCTCTCTTGGAAATATACACGTTTCGGAGATTTTTTTTTATTCGAACAAATTTTAACTTATTCAAGATATAAATAGTTGTTAAAATTTTATCCTTTGCTTTTTATGTATCATAAGACTAACTATATTACTATTATTTTTAGTATTAAGTTATGATATTTCTTTATAACATTTTGGTCCATAGTTTATGGAAGCTACCCTCCGTATAATACACGACGCCCTCATCTAGCGGCGATCAATCACTGTACGATCTGTCATGTTCGGTTTATGAGAAAAATTGTTGCCCCCCCCCCTCATACACACAAACACACAAAGTAAACAAGGATAGTTTGTATATATTCAATCTATTAATAATTCCCGACACTTTTATCTTCGTAGTTCTTTTTGCATACATTTTAAAACTTCTCAACTATTTTTATACTAAAAGTAAGCTACTAATATAGGCATTCATGTTATAGAATCAGAACTGCTAAGAAAAATAGTGAAACTTAAAAAGAAAATACTTTCCTCGGTATAATTTGTCTAAGCATCGGGTCAATGCGAGTCGGTGGTTCCCACGTTAAACCTAGCACACGACAAACTTTACTTGCTTTTCATAGAGAGGGAATTTATAAGAAATACTTTTATTACTATCGCAATAGAGTTTGTAATCAAACCCACCTACTCGGGACAGGTTTCCCAGTGAAACTGTAGGTATTTCGAGAGTTTTCGCTAATCGACTAGAAAAAATATTTGCCGATTCGGCTCTCGCTTTTTTGCCGCTGATAAATGTTCTCAGAATATGTATCTGGTAATTTAGCCGTAGTTTTTCCTTTCTTTCATTAAGTGGCTACCGGCGATTTCCTTTTAGGGAACACCAGTTGTTTGTGTCACGAAAAACATTACGGTATTTTTTTTTACAAAACCGTTACAATGCCATCAAAGTAAGTGCTCTATTAGTTGTATGTTCTCTCGAATAAATTATTTAAATCTCGTTATATTTTTATTAAAGGAAATTGTTTGTCACGCTCTAATATATTCAGGTCTTACTTTATGTACTATAGGTCTTACTTTATGTACTATTTGTATACGAAGTGGATTTTCTATATGCTTTACATAATAT
>DVQP01002950.1:0-11585 GCA_018231745.1 Danaus eresimus
TTATATGGATACAGTGTCCTTTACATCTACACCTGTCGATGAGTAACACTTGTAATAAATTTCAATGATGATCCAAAGCCTACTATCACGTACATTTACTTGTAACTAGCTTCTAGAAAAGTCGTCTTAATAATTATTATAGTTGCCAGAAAAATATAAATTGTGTTAAATTAATTTCGTCATTTCATTTCACTCTAGGAATAAATTTTAATTAGGATAACGTTTAAGCGCAAGCCAATTTGATAAGAATATATAATTAGCTTCATGATATCTTCATAATATAAAATTACACAGAGCAAATGCGTATAGCTAATAACAATTATTCCCTTCCATACTATAAACATCGCGACTGTGTGTCGCAAAGTGCTGAGTACTTAAGTAGCAATAATAATTAAACTTAATGATGTTAGAGATGTGCAAACTGGTTGAGCTAAGCTCCTTTATTGCTTACTTTGTGATATCCATAGAATATCTCAAATTAAGAAGGAGATTGCGTCATACACTTGTCTTGACAAACAGGTGGGGCGTACAAATTGGGTCAGGCTCGAATTTCGTTAAGAAAATGTATATACCGTTTCGTGTTTTCATGATTCGGGGGAAAATATGTCGACTTGTGTGATGCTTTTTGATTATTTTTATGAATAGAAATGTTGATGTCTGTCAGTGAAATATTATAAATGGATAAGGTCACGTTATATTCCGTTAGATTATTAATGTATGAAGCTATCTATTAAGTCCTATTGTTGTTTATAATACGAATAAATGAAGTCAAAAAAAATTATAAAATTAAAGTGAACAACATATTGTTGTAATACGACTGCTTAATACAATGTAAATAAAACAAGAATGAAACAAAGTAATTGAAAAGTAGCACACATTAAAACTTACAAACAACATCCAGTTTGAAAGAATCTTCTATGCTTTGTCCGGGAAGCGCGTTGTTATCTGCTTGACATTTTATTTGGACGCCATCGTCTTCTGGAAGTGGCATAAATTGCAGCGTGCTGCTCACCCAAGTGTCATTAGATGCATCTGTTATCTAATGGGAAATAAATTCGATACATTAAAACTGGTAAAAATATTTTGCTTAGGAACATGGAACGGCATTAGAAATTTTAATAGATACAAACGTACGGTGATTAGTTGAAATGAACATATCGAAAATAAAGAAGAAGCAATGTTATTAATTGTATTATTAATATGTTAGGCTAAAAATTACTTATTTTTATATAAATGAGAAAAACGTGTATATAATAAAGTTCGTTAACACAATGTTAAAGGTGAACCTGTAATTGAAATATCGAGTCTCAGTCATTTTAGTAATAAAAATATCGTTTCTTTATTATAGCTAAAAGTTAAATTATGTTACTAAAATAGTTTATATAATGTTTTGTTATAAAATAAGCAGATAATATATAAATCAAAAAAGGGAAAACAAAACCACACGTTACATTTACTTAGATAGGAAAATGATACTTAATTCCTGAATTATCGGACCTTCACATTCCGACTCATGTAAAAAAGCCTATGCCTCTATTCATTAAATTTAACAAATATAAAAGCTGGTATTTAAAAAATGTCACCTCCGCACTGAGTTGTCAAATAAAACGAGCTTAAAAAATAAATTGCCAAAAGCTGTAAGAGATATAAAACGAAGTATTTAAATTGTTTAATTTATTTAAAATGTTGGAATATTAGTATTTTGCAGTGGATAAATATCACATAAAGCTCTGTAGTTGAAAGAAACGTTTTGAAAATAGTAGAGTGAACTGAATAAACAGTTAAATGTCAATAGAGTTATTAATATACGTTATTACTGACAGTTGAGTTTTATGATTATGAAACGGTTTACCTTTTTAAATTACTATTTTAATTTATGACAACCTTTTTTCTGTTGATGACTGAAATCACAAAAATGCTTCGATAATGTTTTTTATATTAAAGAATTTAATTTTTTACAAAAATTATAACTAACTTTTCCTCTTTTAAATTTTCTATTGTCCTTGAACCAGGTCAACTGCGCGGGCGGGCGGCTTCCCTCTGACACACACGATAAGCTGACGTAGCGTTCCGAAGATAACGTCACTGGTTTGTTCTGTATCTGTACCAGCGTTGGTTTCACTATAACAAATGTGTTTTGGTTTCATGCTTTGTAAGCTTTGTTTGTTAACAAAGAATTTGAGTTGCTACTATCAGAAACGATTCAAGACATGTAATTTCTTTAATGTTCCCACCAATGAGCGTTCTTTTCCAGGAGGGGATGAGAATATATTTATTCTATGTAATCTCCTTTAAAAAATGTTTTGCTAATAATTGTTTCCGGTATCGATGTATAAGTACGTTTAAATAAATTTTATATAAAAGTACTCATTTGAAACTCTAATATAAAAAATAAACTATCTACAAAATATTCTAAATAAAGTGATTTTATGTACGTTCATTATATAACAGAAAGTTGGGAGCTCAAATCGCGTTTGCTAATGGGTTTTAAAATCAAGTATAAAATTATTTCTGCTGGTTTTACTTTTAATAAAACTGATTACCTCTGTTCAGCTTACTAGATCTACATCTAGAATTGAATTTCTGTTATAATCTGATATTACGCTAAATTGTTGTAAGTTGATTGAAAGTGAAAAATTTTAAAATAATCTTTTTATAAGTAGATTGTAATAATATTTTACGTTTATGCTACTTACAGTTCATCTCTAATCGTACTGTTTTTTCTTGTGGACTAACAAGGTTGGTATTAGAGGCTCTGCACTTGAACGTAGTGTTTAAATGGATTCGCTTCACATGAGGTAATTCTAGTTTGTTAACAACAACGTGTGTGTCAGTCTTCTCTCCTATATATTGCGGAGCTGGTATGTTATCGATTAACCAGATAACCGTTGGCGCTGGACGACCTGCGATAAAATGAGATCATATCATATTTAATTTTAAAAGCTTTTATTTAAATTGCAGGGTGTTTACTTTAGTTAAATTGAAATCTTGAAACTCAATATTAAAGCTTGATGATGTCTCTAATGGTTTGAACTGAATTTTTACACACAAGTATTTGACGTCATCGGCAATGCATGGTTGTGACGTCATTATTAATGCAAAACGGCGGCATGTCCAAAATAGTGAACTAGTTTGTTTTGACGCATTTCTTTAACATTGGTATCAAATAAAAGAGCTTGTTAACAATAACTTAAAAAAAACATCAAACAATAATTATAATATCGGCGGCTAACATAAGCATTTTTTTAACGGACTATAACGGAAAAGAATTGTATATATTTATTATTAAGATTTTACAAACTACTTGAAACAGAATTGGATAATTAATTTGGTATAAAAACTAATCTAAATATTGCTTGTTTAGAGAAACAAGCAAACTAAGTAAATTGAGCTGTTACGTTTTAAATATCAACAATTTCAAACTATGTCAAAAGGAAAACTTAAATGTTGAGACAACTCTACTGTACTAAGTAATGATAGAAAATCAATTTAAAGCAAAAAAATGCAACGAAATATTTATTTCAAGAAAAATATTTTTCAGATTTTTAAACAGGCATTAATTGATGAGTAGCCTAAAAAAAACAGGAAATTAAATAAAGTTATGTTACTAGGTACTGAGACCCACAATTGAAGGTCTTAGTCGGCTAAAATTAAAGAAATATCATTTTGAGACCACAGTCAGAGCGATTACATTCAATATATAAGAAAACCCACGTATATTGTTTAGTTAGTATTGTATAGTAGTGTTAATAGGGATTGAAATGGTCATCTATACTTAAATGGTATGTTTATAAATTTATGTATTTAAATTAAATTTTTCTTCCATGTGGTTTCCTCCCATCACTTGGCAAGATTTGGTAATAATATCTTCTTGAGTATACTAGATTTGGCCAAGTACTTGGACTGCTGCCAAATTTTGGTAGATAATGCAAGCCATGTGGACAGTTAAACAATAGTTTGTTGAAGCGTGCGTTCACCACATGACAATATGGACATATATCAAAACAAGTTTTATTTTATTTAATTATTCAATTTAGTTGTTTTTCCAAAAAGAAATATAAGAATAGATCTTTATAAGAAAGAATAATTTCATAGTACTAAATTAGTGATGTATATGTTTATTCTGTTTGTTATGTTATATATGTTTATTTTGTTATAGATAAACATTTACAAAAATGCACAGAATGCGAGATACAAAAAAAAATAAGGAAAAAATGGCGACTTATACTCAAAACACATTAAGGGATGATTTAAAAATGTATATAAAAATTCAGTCTCTAAATATGTTCAAATATGATAGTTTATAGTTTTGAGTGCGACATAAAATCTGTAAAGCTTTATAAAATTTAAAAGCTTTAAACCAATATAATGTTTCCGTATAAAGATAAGTAAGCTTAAAAGTGCCCGGAATGTTAAAGTATAAAAAGACATCCTTAAGTGGTAACAAAGAAGACTATTAAGTCTTTGAAACTTTGGAATCTTTGATTACTCTGAGAAACTTTTATTTACACGATTTAATTAAATATTCTGAGATGACTTTTCGCAGGCTAAATTTCCCTGACTTACTGGGAATATGAATAAAATTAACACTTTAAGCAAGGTTTTAAATTACACCTGAATTATAAACGAAGGGATGTTGTAAATAATACTTATAATACAGTGAATTCAACAGAGAATAAAGGTGTATGGATTCAGATATTTTTACAAAATACAAGTTACGGTTATATATGTAGTAGTCACTGACTGTGTGGCAAATACCTGCTCCCACCTCTGAATACACGGGCGGTTCTGGCAATTCACATATATGAGTTGTCTGTTGCGTTTAAGAAGGTGCGTCTATGTATTTATCGATAGTAAACTCCAGCTAAATAGTAAAAATAAACTTTTAAAAAATAACAATAAGTTTTTAGTGCATATTATTTAAGGTTAAATATTTTTGATTGTGAACGGATTTAATAAAATTACAGTTTTGATTTGAAGATGTACTATAATTTCCACCAAATAATCCCAACACTAACTAATGGTGTTTTTGACCATCTTTGACTAAATAAAGAATTAACTAAAACATGTTTATGCGGATGCTTCTATTTAATCTTAAGTTCAAACTTTTTCGTTTGAGTCTTGCGCTATCAGGATTAAGTTTTTAAATAAATTGTTTATTACATGACTTACTTTTAATGAAAGTCCAACTTTTATTTCAAATAATAAATGCAACATTTCTCTCCTTCTCCCCATTTGGTCTAAACTATTAAATAAAATAAAAGTATATGGACAATAAATTAAGATGAAGCGTATACAGGTTTTGCCACCAGAATCTGTGAAAGTTTTCTAACAATATACATTATCTACCAGCCTGAACCTTTGTGAAAACGTAATAAAATAGGCAGAGACCCTGTAATCTTTTAGCTCTTTGGAGCAATCTAACTTGAAACACCTACGCTATAGCGATATCTTATCCAATTTATACTTTCGTCAAGTTCAAATTGTGTAATTCTAGCTAAATGGAGCAGTGTGAAGGGCAGAACTAAGTTGGGGTGGTCGTGGCGGGCGTGGCTTTCACGTAATTGTGTTATCACACTTCGACCCGAATCTTTCGAGTCAGAGTCGCCACGATGTTTCTCCGAAATATACAAATTTTAAATACCTTCAAATAAAAAAAAACTTATCCATACCTTTGCTTAAGTATTATATGAATTGAAATATAATTTTGTAACTTTTTCAACCATGAAAAGTTGCATTAAAATAACATGTTTTTCTACTAATTTTATCCTAACCTTAAGTTATTTACCAAATTAATGTTGCATACTCTCAAAGATTGTTGAAAATATTCTTTATGTAATTATTGTCACCTATTTTTTGGTTAATTTTATGAATATGTCCAAAGACATTTAAATTTCGCGATTTAAAATATAATAATCCACCTTGGCGTGTAATATTAAATGTTAAGTTGACATATAATTTTATATTAATGACATACGTACCTATTATATATGCAATAGCCTAATACCCATTATAAGCTAATTGAATTTGTATAATATAAATTAGCAAATTGACTGTTTATGTCCATTAAATTTTTTTTATTATTGTGTAGTTATTTTTTCAAAATGTTTCTACAGCATAATTATTAAACGTTAAAGTGTATAATTTGACTATTAGCTTATATCATGAAGCGATTCAGCAAATTCGACCGCAGCGGCATGAAATGACAACCTAATCCCTAGGGCTATGCATAATTCTGATTTGAATCCTTAAGAGCTCCTTGGATTAGCAACTGTTTATACAAGAAGATTTTCAACTTACCGTAATGTTATGGGACTTGACGAAACATGACGCATACAACTTTAGAATTCCCACGTTGTATTTAATAATGGGTTTAATTTTATTCATGTTTAAAAGGTTTTGAAAGCGCTGGAACTTCAGCGACAAAATATTCCTGTCACGGATTTACTTTGCGAAATGTGAAAGCGATTCAATTTTTACTTAGAAGTCCGTATAATATTTTGTAATTAGCTGAATTGTTTCACATCGTTCATATTTTTTAAAATATTATTGATATGAATATTCAATCAGATGATATGGGGAAATGTGACAATTGTATACTTAATATTGTTTTAGCCATGGTACAGAAAACCTTACGTTGTTTTAATAATAAACCAGTACCTATACATAATGATGAAACCCGGACCAACAGCTAATCCACTTCTTGTTATTTAGTAGCAAGGTATTGTCAAATCTTTTAAATTACAGGGAGAATGCTGTTAACTAAAATAACAAGTTATTTCGCAAGTATAATTTTGTATTGAACATCCCTTTCCTGGGGCGATAGATAACTTGCGAGAGTGCCATTTGGAGCCGATCTCCCAGTGACTTATCGGCAAGTTTAAGAGCGATATATCAAAGTAATCGGTTTAATTTCTCATCTCCCACTTGGGTAGGAAATTTATGCTTATTTCTTGACTGATATCATCCTGATGAGGTATAATGGATTATTTGATGCTGTTGATGAATGTCCTTAAGTAATTAGTCTGTCATGGCGATGTTGCTTTTCGTTATGTGAAAATGTTTAACAAGTAAAATTGAAGAGAATTACCAGTGTTATATCATACAGTAGACCTACTGTATAAAAATGTTTTTTTCTAGATTAGCAGCCAACGTGAAAGACTAGCACGTACTTAATGCGGCACATGTGTTCCTAAACGCTTACAGCCCCCAAGATGATATTTAGAAGTCGATTTGGGAGATAATGTTGTAGCAAAGTATTTTACTACAACATTGAGTACATATTTAAAGATTTATGGATTAATTTCGATATTATTCTCTTTATGTAGATTGCTTACTTGAAATTTTAACCCAGGTGATAGCAGACGAACAAAACTAATAAAAATATTTATTTTAGGTAAAGAAAGCAAGAGTGAAGTAAATATAAGAAACAAAGGTCTAAACCTTAAAAGACACGTAAATCTGAAAGGCAAGGAACAAATGTTTGTTTAAATTGTCTTTAATATATAAAAGAAATACAAAAATCATGTGAAAGATTTAAAACATAATTCTTTAATTCAGATTAAATAAAAATAAAGCATTTTAAAATAGTTTCTCACCTCCTCTGACCTCGCAAACGAGGACAAGCTCGTTGCCCTCTTCGAGCGGACCCACCACGCCCGAAACATCTCGCCCAGACTTGTCGTATAGTATCAGTTGATGTGGTGGAACTGGAACAAGCGAAAATATTTTTAGCACACATTTTCTAAGGTTTAAGTACCTCTGATGATCATGTAATGTAAAAATAAAATGGAATTTTTAAACAACTTCATCTATGTACGATGTGAAATATCTTTACACACGCACACATATATAATGTATATATGTAACAATATCACGTTTAAGTAACACCGATATACATTTTAATATATGATTTCAGTTTCAATAAAACAATATACTAATAAAACATGAACAAGCAATATAAACGGAACAAATATTTATGGTATGCAATGAAACATTCGAGGCGAAAATCGGAAAGGGTTCTAGTTGTAAAACATGATCGTGCATTTGCAATCTCTGCAATAAATGTTCATATTTAAGTTTAACATTTTTATTTTTATCAAAATTGTGCACAATTAATATACTCACTATTTTTGGTACCAATAATTTATATATAACTCAAGACGAACGCTTTAATTTAGTTTTATAAAAGGATTAATTTACTTTTATCATCTATTAAATATGATATTTTAAAATACATACGCACATAAAGTGTCATTCGGGTATTTTTAAAAGCTCGAAAATTACTCTCGTCCTTGCCGATAACGGGTTAGACCTTTGTAGCGAGGGTCTATTACGTTAAAACGACTCCAGTTACATACCAAATCTAGTTCGTATTATTTCAATGAGTGGTCACATACTTAATGAAAACATTTAATAAACAGCATCTATTTGGATAGCAAGAGCATTGTATAACAATTGAATAAAGTTATTTATCTACAGTCATAATGAACACGGCTATGAACATGTAAATAAAACATTGTAAAGACTGAATGATGGTTACAGAGTGAATTACGATTTTATCTCGTAAAAAGTTAATTATTAATAGTCGTAATAGAGATGAACGATCGTGATATAGTTGGTTGTATTAATGGTTTAAAACTGTATACAATAAAGATTAAAATTGAATGTCAATATTTTAATTACATGTTATGCATACTGCCTTATAAAATGAATTTATTTTAGTTTATTAGAAATAATATATTTGTTATATGAATCATAATCATCATTTACTTACATAAGAGTTATAAAGAAAAGTTTCTTTCAAGATAAACAACTTTTTGATATTAAAATTTCATGTTTAAATTCCCTTTTCTTTACCTATTAAAACGACAAACTCTTAATGCAAATATTTATAATTGATTCGAGGCTCCTACAAAAGTTGGCTTAACTATCCTCAAAGCCTCAATAGGTCCCACCAACAAATGGCGAACAACCAATTAAAAGAGAATTTCATAGCTGAACGACATCAATTAACAACACTGACTTCCGATATGACGTTTGATAGCATTTAAATGTCAATCGATTTTGCATTTCACCTACTGTTATACCAATTAGTTGTTTAGTGCCTTAAAGTAATATAGTTATTCTCTATAACATACTAATACTATGTATGAAATTCATGTAAAATATGGTTGTGTAAAACAATATTTTGGGAAAATTAACAAGATTGTTAAGTACCGTTTTCAACAAATTTATTTGTGATAACTTAATAATTAATAGCACTGTGCGGAATAAATTAGAAAAAAAAAAGTATTAATTAATTTCTGCATTGATCGATAATTGATAGCGACCACGCTGTGTCTGATCTGGTTAACACCCTGTTCCTTTTTAAACCGTTTGATTTATTTGTTTTCTTATTAAAGTATGTAAGTCTATAGTGTACCTAACTTTGAAAGACTAATCATGTAATAAGTGGATGTGTGTCGTGTTTTACGTATGACTATCCTCATTCAGCCTTACCAGCGAGAATTATTCGTTGAATCGGATACAATTATTTGCGTGGTAGATGTAATATATTTGACGCGATAATAAATTCTATAACAGAGACTACGGGTTAAATTATAGCGTCTGAATAATGCATTAACTGTTGGGTAGGAGGTAGTAAAACCGATCCCCTATGTGGAACTCGGTCGAACGCCTCTACTATTTGCAAACAAGTTGTTCTAGTTTATAGCAACTTTATGGTCGAAAATTTTATGAGTTTTCAACAAGTACTTGTGTAAAGTACAATTTTGGAACCAATTTTGTAGGAAAAATTGTTCATTACAGATAGTATGGTGAGATAAGTAATCTGAAATGGTTTTGAAGGATCATGTTGACTATGACTCGTGAGTTGAGGAATCTCTTGAGAATTTGATTTCGATTAGTTAAAAATATTTTTCCTTCTACAGTCTACAAATCGTTCATGTACTAGTATATGCACTTTTATTTTATCAAAAGTATGGTAATATAGACCGGTGTCGTTCCCGCACCATTGCATTTCGTGGCTTGGCACCGTTTAAGTACTTTTGTTTTATAACACATTCAAATAATATTTTACTGATTACTAACTTTAATCTTTTGCCTCTGATACAAATTTGGAAAGGTCTCGAAGGTTACTTTAGGCGACCTTATAAAAAATAAAATTTCTGTTGAATTATACCGTCTTCATATTCAGTTTTCGTAACATTTTTTTATAAAGTAATTTTATTTAATACTAATCGTCAAAGGAATATGATCGCTTTGACGTATTTATATCGTTGTATTGAATATTAGATTAAAATGGCCTATAAATGTGGCATAATTGAATTTCCATTACCGCTCGCTTCAGTCTATTCATGAATACAATCGACGTTTCAAATCCATCGGTTCATTTCTTATAAGACGAGATCGATACTTCCTCAGCTGCTTAGCAAACTTGTTTTATTAAATTCAAATTTCGTGTTGTACTTATTAATTCAGGAGAGCGTTTCCTTACATCGTGAAATGACTGCTTTTTACATGAGTGTCGCGCGTCTAAATTTTTTTAATGTAACAGTGCTAATCTTTAAAGATATAAGCTATCTAGATGAGAGATTTTTCGATGTAGTGTATTTTAAAAAGGTAATAAATTTCATCATATTCATTTATTAATATTACTAATAGATTAGTTAACGTTCACATTAAAATAAATCAGTTCAAGCAATCATTCAAAGTATAATATTTAATGAGTTATTAAAGTTTCAAGTATATATATTTGGATAATTTTATACTCATGCTGCCTTTCGTCTTTTGGGTCAAAATATTTCTGGTCGATAACATTTTCTTGTACATATGTTCGCACAAAAAATATCGAGAAATTCTGATCTATACTTAAACAAACAGACTTAACTGCTTTCGTTATATAAATAAAGCATTTTTTCATTAGTCTTTATTTTCATTATTTTCAATTTCATCCTTCGATTTAAAAGTTACAAATTAACCCATACGAGTTTAAAATCTAATTCCGGCATACCAGAGCCGTCCCATACCTGAAATATCTCAGATTGTTTTTTCCTGAATATCCCTGGGGTATTAAAATTGTATAAAACAAATAAATTTCAACACGAGCATTTATTGGTTAAATTTAGGAATAATTTCGTGATGTTAATTTGTTTTAAATTAATCCGTTGATTTATATTTCCCTTTTTATTTATTGATTTAAAATATAAACACTAAGGTTATTTTATAATTCATAATGGTTTTTTTGTATGTCGTACGGTCTACCGTTTTTCTCAGTCCTCAGTATACGCTCTTCGACTTTAAATTATTAAACTGTTACCGATAGTTTTCATTGAATTTAACGTTTTTCATTCATAAACCGTTGATGACATGACTATGTCGTATTTTTTATAAATCAAGTACTAAAAGAGTACCGGTAATAACATTCTCGAATAATGAAATCTAAGATTTTCGCGAGCCATTTAAATAAAACTAATATATTTTCGAATTTACTAATCGATTTTGTATTACTTTAAAACTACATAATCCGGACGTTTCGGTTACTTTCCAGCAACCGTGATCACATCTCGTCTGCCCGTGATCAC
>DVQP01002951.1:0-11583 GCA_018231745.1 Danaus eresimus
TTTTTGGTCCTAACCATTAATTTCAGATGTTGGCTAGCGTGATGTTAAGGAATGAAAAAAAGAAATATTTTTCTAGCGATATATATAATTACGGAGAATTATAAGAAAGGAAATACAAGGAGAATTCATACAAAAAAAAACTTTCACTTTTCAGTACGGACATGCTTTTTAAATTACAGAATGCTGAGCCTCTTAAGATGTGACTATTTTAATATAAATATGTCGTCAAATACTACAAAAGAACCAATAACTATTTTGCTCAACAGAAAAATACATAAAAATACAAATACAAAACACATAATTTTAAAGATTTTGAATCACTGTGACGTATTTTGTTATAAATGAAACGACACATACATTTTTGATCATTTATTTCATAAATAAAAAAATATTCGGGAAATACAAAAATATTTTGACCTTGACCCAACAGAAGTCAACTATTGAGTGTTGCCATTACAGATACTAATCGTATTATTTTTATCAAAAAAATTCAAACAAATATGATGTATAGAAAATCGAGTTTTTTTTTCAGCGGGAATGTAACAAAACATTAAATTAGCGAGTAATGCCTGATTATGGTAACATTAACGTCCATAGACTATTCTAGAACGCAGCAACAATATATCCATTGGATTTCATATCAAATCCAAGTTCTGTGAAATTACTTTGGACGGCACAACAATGAAATTGCATACATTTATTTGACGACTGTTTATTGCACTTTATAAAACATAGAAAAATATATGATCTTTGAATACCTTTATGTTTATTTTATTGGAAAACATTGTAAAAATATAACCTACAACTCATTCACCTTACAGCTACAACGAGAGATAAGACACGATTCGCTCTAGATGGTTGACTGAGATTTTGTTTCACAATTACTTATTATTTATATTTTTTCACTTATTACAATGATAAAGATATAAAATTGAAAGAAAAATTCACACCTTTTCTATATATATCAAGAGTCACATCTACTATGTTATTTAACTAACGACCGACTCGACTAACACAATTTGCGTATATCGGAAATATTGACATTTTGTTAAAATGGGCCCAAATTTTTTTTTAAGAAAATACACCGTAAAACACAGATTAAAAATATCGAAGGCAGTTTTTGAACTTGGTTTGATCAAACAATTTTGTAATATTTTTTTTAATTTAAATCGCACACATTAAGATTTAATCCACAACATACAGCTGTTCACATTATGCCCTCGATAGGGCAGAGGATTTACGAAAATGTACCGGTGCTAAGTATAATTCGGTTTAAAATTGGCTGTATAAATTACTAACTACTAACTCATTATGAATCAGCTGATGGATAAGAAAAAACCCTTACGATAGTCCAGTGTGCACGTAGCCTAATAATAAGTCTATTACTAGCTTAAAAAAAAGAGGTTTTCCATCCGCTAGACTAGACACAAAGGCACGAGACTCACAACGAAAACAAGTGAGCGATTATATTTAATATGCAATAATATTTGGTATATACTTATTTGTAATGAGATTTCATTATAACATAAGAAATAATATATATATACATATATATAATTAATGATTATTCTAAATGTGAGCATACTAATGTTGTTTGTCTTTGGTACAAACAGAAATCTATATGTTTAAATATATTCTAAAAAGAGTTTTGTTTGTAACAACTGGTCGAGAGAAATAAATTGTACGAACGAGAATCTTACTTAGATAATAAGAATTACAAAAAATAATAATAAAATTGAGTTATTTAGGACAAACAGACAGCTATGTCATCTTATGAGTAATGTTATAACACTAAATACACCCAGGACTCAACAACCAATTATTAATTACAAATAATACAAGCAATATAATGTAGTAAATATTAAAACATAATTTCAAATTGTTTTATATGGACCGCTAACTGCGGGTAGTCCGAGAGGTTGATGACCCCATGTTATGTTTACGTTAACTAAAATATTCGCTCCCCAATGATAAGAAAAACAAAAAAAGTCTGTACAACAAGTTATCAGGCAATTATAAGCGTGCGTCAAACAAACTGAATAGTTGATAATTTATTTAATAAAATGAGGTAATTTCATACAAATTACTCGTCGGTCGAAATAAAAAAAAAAAAACAAAAATTAATTCCTACGTATTTTAAACAATCATTTTAAAGATATATTGTGACATTAATGTTAAAAATGACTCACATCAACTTAAATATTAACAGGTTTCGCTTAGGAAAAACATTCCCAAATTAATACACACATTTCAACACTAGATGTCGCTGTCTTAAAACAATAATAAACCAAAATTTTAAAACTTCCATTGTCACGTGCATTGAGGATTTATATGACACAGCGACACCTAGCGGTCGAGTCGGAAATCTAAGCACTAACTAAAAAAAATAAACCCACATTAATTAAAATCGGATGAAAACCTCTTTGCATTACACTACTTAGTCGTTTAGAAAAAATATCTTTACCTATAATTAATTTAACATTAAGTAAATATAATATTTGAGAGCTCGTTTTTATTTTAACGCATCGTTTGTAGGCACGTGTGCTGGCCTGCGGACTCTGCAAAATATTTTGGGATTATATAAGCACTGAGAGAAATACAATCAGAAAAATACTTGTGTAGTGATACATTATAAACAAATTCCAACAGGTGGAGCTGGCAGCGCTCAGCCGGTTGTTATGTAATAGAACAAATCGTATGAAACAATATGTGGAAACGTACATTGAGTTATGGTTCATAGAAATAAGGCTGCTTACAATAAATAAAATAAAAGGAGCCAACTTGTAAGGCCGAGGCATTTCTTGATTGTCCTAACAGAGTATTCTCAGTGTACTTGTGTTACATAGTGAATGTAGTTATGTATTATGCATATAACAGTCTGTATATCTGTGTATGTGTGTCTAACCTTATGCGGGTGGGTGTGTGTCTGTGTGAGTTTATATTGATGGGTATATGTATGTGCGAGTGTATATGGGTGGGCATGTGTATGTATGTGTGTGTGTAGTAGTCACCTGTGTGTGTGTTTCGTCAGGGTGCCGCGCCCCCACAGTGGTCAGCGAGCGAGCCGTCCCAGGCCGCCTCTTTGTGTAAGGCCGCCTGACGCTTCTTCTCTGTAACATTACATGAAACTGTGTATCATATAAGAAGGATATTTTGAAATTTACATATAAATATAGTATTACGTTGATCGGATCGTTCTAAATATACACATAAACAACATTGTTATATATATATATATATATATATCATCAGTAATTGTCTACTAGCTACTAGATGCCATGTCAGAGTAAGAAAGAAGATTGTTTAATTATAATGAATATCAATATATTGACATTCAGTTTGACTTGAAGGATTTATCGAGAATTTTCTATAGAAACCTTATAGGATTTCGCCTCTTAAAGTAATATATAGTCCTGCTTAGACGGGTTAATTTGTTATCATTATATTATCTAAAAAAGATGTTAAGCTGAGCTGCTAAGCTTAGGAGAGATCCTAACAAAAATACTAGAAGATTTTCTTCTTGTAAAGAACTTAAAAATAACTTTAGACCCAAAAATCAATTTGTTATAATAACATCAAACTATTCAGAGAATTAATCGTTAATTAAAATGTGGATAAAAATAACGGAATAGTTTTAATTACGACTCATGAAATATAAAATATATATCTACCTATTAATATATTTTTCAATTTAAAGTATATAGTTTATTTTACAGAATTTTTTAAAGTAATAACAGTGAAAGTAAGGTTTTAAGAAATCATTTTCATTCATCGAAGCATTGTGATATAGTATAGATAATAAATTTATTACATTGAAAGGAAAACATAATGAAGCCAAAATAAAGCCAAATTAATATAAAACAGATTTTTATCTAAAAACTATTTAAATATTTACAAAATTTAACAAAATTATAACTAAGGTTGACAACGAGTCTCGGTTAATGACTGATCTTGAAGCCGTAGCTGTTTCCGTGAGCTTTTCCGCCATCGGATTTGTAGGGTTCTTGTTTTTTATCGCCTTGTTCTTCAGCTGAATTTTTGGCCCCATGGATGTCTTCGTGAACTTTTCCGAAGCCACCACTTTCATGGGAGTCATCATGTTCATGTCCTGCATCATCACCATAATATTTGCTGCCTCCGTACTTATAGAACGCGAATTTGACTCCATCGTCATTGTCATATAATTTTCTATCTTTTTGGTCACTCTGATATGCTTTTTGAAATCGGATATTACCTTCATTATTAACATCTGTTTTCTCTTGCTTGTTAACTTCATCTCCGTTGTTGTGTTTGTCATGCTCATCACTTCCTTTCTCCTTTTTTCCTTGGTGTGAGTGGGTATACCTTGAATATTTTTCGTTGTGATAATCACCACTGCCGCCATCTGCATATTGTTTCTTATAATTGTCGTATAAATTTCTATTGTCCTTATTGCCTCCATATCCATAGTAATGACCATCAACATCATCCAAACCGTGAGGGTAGTGGTCGTGTCCATCGTGCTCCTTGAAGTTAACGTCATATTTTTCAAAGATCTTTTTAAAATCATCGTCATGTAAGCCGTCAATTTTCTCATCCGATTCCTCCGATACTGGTATAACCCGCTCGTCTTTCGGACCATCTTTAATGTCAGCGCTCTTTTTATCGTCAACTAATTGGGGTTCCTTATAATATTTTGACAGCTGTTCCATTACTTCACTCTCGCCCATTTTTATGACGCTCTCTTCGCCATCGTTTTTCTTTTTATATATGTATCCTGTGGCCGCCGGTTGAAGGTCAGACCCTGATGTACGGACCATTACCATCCTCTCTACAGTTTCCCTCATTTCCATACAGGAGCCACAAAGACTCACCGCTATTAATACAGATATGCGCAACAGCATTTTATACCGCCCCGAACAGAAATGATAAATGAAACTCAAACAAATCTTTATATAGCTATAAAAAGTGCCAAGTAAATCGGCGCTATTATATTGTGCAATGCTCTTCTGTGTCAATGATAATGAAAAACTTAAATTAAACAGGCCGTTGGTATCGGAGTGGAATGAGACACGTCGTTCTAATGAGAGTTTTCAATTATGAAGGACGAATGTATAAATCACAGTTCAAAGTGACACAGTTTGATTTCTAATCAATGTAGGCTAGGTATAACCAAATCTTAATGTATTTTGTATTCAATTCATACCATTAGACGCTAATTTAAAAAAAAAATTAAGTAAATCTTAAAATCATATTTCTTCAAAACTCTTTCACTTTTCATATGATTTTTTAATAATAAATATCTCGTTATTTCATATATATATTTGAAATTAGTATTTAATTATTATAGTTAATGTTTTTTAAACATACCCACGTATTTCATTACGAAGGCATGTGATTACAGGGAATTTTTATAACATCTGTCCCAATTGTGTTAAAAAAAACTTAATTATTTTTAAAAATACTTACTATTTTATTGAAAAATTATTATAATTAATCTATCGGCATAACAAAAAGAATATAAATAAAATAACAAAACATATCTGTCAAATTTTTATTGCGGTGTTTAAATAATAACGAAAACCGTTGAGTGAATAAAAGATGTGTCTATGGTTTAACGCCGTGTTGGTATCATAAATGCATTGAATTAGTCTTGAGTATTACGACGAACGGTTTTTTAGACCTGCCGTCAGCGATCTCGAAATGCCGAATAGTTTTCGGTTTTTGCATTAGATGTTATAGGTTTGCTTTTGACTTTATCTTCAGAGTAAGACGTCATTAGGTCGGTTTTTTCGTTGACATCGGTTAGGATTTCTTCAATGGTAATTTTTTCTTGGTGTGGGGAGAAAAGGTCTGTTTGACCTATGTTATCGTGATTCATGAGATAGAACAAAGCGTAAGGCGTGCCGTTGCCTTCTTTAGCTGGGTCAGAGTTATCAGCTTTTGCTGGATACTTAACTTTCTGATTTTTAAAAATGTGCGAAGGCATATCTTTAATATTATACTTATAATTACTGTTTGCGATGTCCTTATCGTTGTTTTCTATCCTCTGATGCATCACATTATTGGTTATGGCGTCTCTTTTCCTATTCTCCTTGATCTTCGATTTTTTATTTTCTAAAAATTTTTGCGCTATCTCATTCAGCATATAATTCATATACTGGGCGTTTTGTTCGTTATTTATGTTTGCCTTATGTAGAATTTTATTTTTGACACTCAATCCGTTAGGTTTTTGATAATAGTTCTGGTCAAAGAATTGTTGGCGATTGATGAATCTGTTCCATTTCTTTTGGGTGATCGCATGTACTGTGGGCACAGCTTTAAATTTACTTCTTTCTTGGTTTTTGGATTTCTCTATGATGTTTCTATTTTCCAAATGTTGTTGGATGTTAGGTTTGAATAACGAATCACTGACACGTTTTTTCGGGTCATTTAGGTCTGTAATTTTTTTCTGCTCAGCGTTTTGTGAGTCGACTTTCTTCATAGACGTCTGAGTTTGATTTTTTTTATGTTGAATTTCAATCTTCTGATCTATAAAATTCATCTGACGCGGTGGTTCCGTGTGTCTTTGTATGTTTTTCGTCTCACTTTTCTCAATATTAGATTTAGTTGCAAACGACACTGGCGACTTCTTCGATATCTGGAAGTGAGAATCCACAGCGCGTTCGTTGACTAACTTCATGTTCTTTTGATTATTATTACCGACGAGATATTTCTTATGCACAGGCTGTCTGTTTTTAGCGAAAGCCCCGGCCACATTTGTAGGCGATATGAACCCGACCATAGCATTGTCGTCATATATATAATACATTAAAACCGGCGAGAAGCAATTCAGCGAGAATACCAGGGCGATCAACTCTAACAACATCTTCATAACGAATGTGGGAACGTATGTTCATCACCCGTTTACATTGTTCTTATAAAATGCTATCCGCAGCTTTGTTGACAGAATCTCCGATATCAATAACATCAACACAAACTAATGACTCACAGATCTTTAAATTTATTTAACTATTAGGTGGGTTTTACATTTTTCTATATGTTTTAATAAGAATCCCAATATATATATATATATAATTATTGCAGATACTACTGAGAAAAGTTTATCATACTCTATTTCACTTTTATAGACTATTGCATCTAAAGGGAATAAAATTGATATTAATTAGTAAATTATATAATCTAAATATTTTATGAAAAATATAAAAAAATAAAGTCTGACATTTATAAATAATAATTTCAATAGATCTCTCACTTTCCAATTCGTAAAATGAAATTAATAAATAAAGGCATTAATTTAATTAGAGAATTACAAAAGCTATTGTAGACATTTAAACAAAAAAAAACAGACCGATCTAATAATCGTGTAATTCTGTGATTTCTCAATGCTCAATACTGGTTCCATAATTATTTTTTTTTTGTAATTTATAGCTGAATGTTGCATTGAAATATTATTTAGTAAATAAGTATGCTGATCGAAATTATCTTATAAAAAAAAAGTACTTGTAAATTTTATTAAGGATCCCTGATAATTTTAATAATATTGTGATAACAATAACCAAAATAAATTCAATTCATATGAACATATTATCATTTCGATCATTGTTTTGTTATGTGTATTCACAATAATTTAAAACATTTTCTTGTTTACGTTCTGTTCGAAACAATGCGGGGCTCACTAGTCTCTGATTAACGATAGCAGAATACGCAAGGATGAGAGTTCTATTTATCATTGGAATCAGCTTCCTTCAATTTGTTTTTATTACCCAAGCGAATTATATCCCTAAGAGAAGCGAGGACAGTTTAAAGAGCTCTCAAGAAAATTTTAATGAAGTTTCCAAAGAGAAATCCGAAAGAATCAACGATTTCATTGAATCAAATAAGAATATTAGTCGAGTGTCTAGAGGAAACAAGGAACAAACAGGAAGAGTTAGAAATATTACGAAGGTTAATCCAATAACAAAGCCTAAAGCGACTCTAGTGAAGAAGCCCATCCCGAAGTTTGCAGAAAGCGATGAAGATTACCAAACAAAAGCCAGGTTTCCAAACAAATTCACAGACTCCGTGGAACATGAGGATGAAGATTTTAATCTGGACGACTATGATTTCGATGTTAATCACGATGAATTTTCAAGCCGCGGTAAACCTTTGGAACCACGAAAGAAAAATAAAATGTCTAAACCAAGAGTTCAGTTGGAACAGTCTCCAGCAAAACTAGAATCGAAATTAAAGTCCGATTCAAGCCAGAGGAAAGTGGTAATACCTCGTAACGTGGATAAGATGAATTATAAAATCACCAGGAAATCAGTATACAAGTTGAAAGAAGAAGAGTATGACGATGAATTTTCCACAAGCACCAAAGAACCAACATCTACCAAATCTTCTACAACCGAAGACGACCAGAGTGAAGAAGGCGAAGAGAGCAAGGAATACGTTCAAAAGGGTTCGGCCAGAATAGTCAGGTCACCCCTGAGTTTCGGTACATATGTCAATAAATGGGGAGAGAGAACTTCACATTTAATGAACAAAATATTAACCTATCTGCCACTATTTCCACAAATGCACATGCCTAAGAAAATAGAAGAAAATGATCTGGAGATGATGAACCCCATGGATCAAACTTGGAATAGAAAAGTTAGTGTGTGAAACTTATAAATCCAACATGTATAAAAATAGTATGTATTTGGCATATTTGTCTGTCACCAAAATAAGATGTATATTATTGTTCAATTGGTTTCGAGTACACGGGTTTGAAACATATTCTGTGTTTTTTTTTTCAATAATACGTCTTATAAAAAGAAACATATCGCCATATTGGTACTAAAAAAGAAAGAAATAGTAAACATATTTTTGTAACGATTTTAAGTAACAGTTTTTATTTCAATTGTACCTTTTACTTGAATATAAAGAATAGGAATAAAATGTTATGTATACTATATAGTAATTATAGTCATAGAAAAAGATTCTTCAGGGTATCAAAAGTTTTTATTCAAATAACAAGTTGCATTGACAAGATAATTTCTTCGTAGAAGTTTGTTTGAATTAATTAGATCATATAATTATCGATATAGTCGGCGTTATTGCTTAGTACTGCGTCTCTGGCGACGTCTCTGTATTGTTTGAAATCTGGTTCATTATTCTGTTGATGTTCCGATTTATCACTTTTATCAGATCTCTTTCTGCCCTCACTCTCCTTGGATCCTCTACTGGTGCTGTTACTGCCTGAGGCGCCTACTGCTTGAGTGTGCGACACTCTCTCTAAACCACCGACATGGGCTTGCAAGTCACTGTTATTTTCTACTCTTGCTTTTTCATTATTATGATCGTGAAACTTCGTTTCTTCTTGATATTCGTCTTTGTGATAGACTTTCCTAAAACCCGTTTTGTTTTCACCTTTATCAATTATCTTGTTACCGTTATAATTAACCTTAGCGTTATGATTCTCTGATCCAAATCTATTTGCAAAATAATCGGCAAATTCTTTAAATCCAATATCATTATCTCCTTTAAAATTACGATACGACTGTCTATGTTGGCTCTCTTCGTCTTCTTGTTCGTTATCAGAATCTGAAAAATTATTTTCATTATTTCTTTCTCTCGTAGCATGTGAGTATTTTGTTACCGGTTTATCGTCAGAACCATAAATATTTTTACGTCTCGGAACTTCAGTAAAACGATCGAAGTTTCTAGAATAATCATCTATATCGGGTAATGGCATCTCTTGGTCAAATTCTTTACCCCAACTTAAGTCTTTGAATGTTAGGGGGTCGTAATCATTAGTTTTGTCAAAATAATCATTCAACACGTATGAGAAAAATGGCTGTTCTCCAAACATTGGATTGTCCGTTGTTAAAATCCTGTTATTGTAAACATTAGGTTGGGAGTATAGCCGTTTGTCGATAACATCGTCTTTTATGTGTTCATGCACTGGGATTACCCTTTTATCTTCCTCTACGAAGAATCTTTTGTCCTTAGCCTTCTCTATTTCTCTGTTGAATTTCATCGGTTCGTATTCATATGAGCTCCGAAAAAAAAATGGCCAACCATCATAAGAGTTCCTTGAATCAGTGCGTACATCTTCGTGGTCGTTCAGGAATTCATTGTTCTTCTCGTAGTTTAAAAGTGTATTACTTGATTCCTTATCTTCGAAGACAGCTTCTCTTTTAGGATTTCTTATCAGCATATCGTTTTCAATGTTCTTAACAGCTTCGAATATTGTAGGCCTATTTATTGATTGATTTGTGATATTGTTTTGAAAACTATTAAAACCTTCCAGTGCCGTCGGCTCCCGCAGATTATTTCCTTTATCTCCAAACTGTCTCTCACGCCCACGTCTATTACCGAAGGACAGTATCATCGGCGGTTGGTTATTAACTTGTTTGTAAACATAACCACTTTTAATCGGATACGAATTTGGTTTCTTCCCGTGTGTCATATAAAAATGACGTACCCCCTGCATTTCTAAACTAGCACGGGATATTACGCACAATAAAATGAATGATCTTCTCATTGCTCTCGTGGGACGTTATCCCGCAAGCAGTCATTTGTTTGTAATGGAAGTCATTGACCGTCGCATGTTTATATCAACTGTTTATTATTTCACTGTTAGAATGGTCATTGTTTTAAATGACAATAGCTTTTAAGGCGCTAATTTATGAAATCTACCTTGTACCGGGCGACTAGGCAGCGTTTTGATATACATGTTGCGACAAAACATTGTTTATATTGATTGATATTTCATTGTAGTTAATAAAAAAACAGTATCAATTGTTTGCTGTAGTAGGGGAGCCCAGGATGCTAAAACGGGATTTACTAGAGCGTCGTAGAGACTATTGGTTGCGAATCTTAGATGATAAAAAAAATTGTCATATACTATATATATATTTTGTACCTTTTGATTGGTGGGGGGGGGGGTTTAGATTTTCAAAAATGTAAAAAAAAAAACTGGCATGGACATACTCGAGCTTGTCGGATATTGATAAGATATGTACGGTTCATCTTGATATTACATAATCTGACGTTTTTTCTGGATTGATTCGCCTAATCTGACAAATGTTAAAATAAATTTTTACTATTTTTAAATCATTTAATTTATTTGGTTTAACAGCTTAAGAACTCGTATTCAAATAAAATAGAGTATATCTTTTAAGTAAAGCACTTGTATTTATAAATTTTTGTAGAAACTCGGAGGGGTTATAGGCATCACGTAGCTGCACGTATCAAGCTTTATCGATGAATTTCTATAACTTCGGCTTGTGGGAATTATCAGATTATATATTTTTCGTAATCCTTGAATCATTTCCTTCAAAAAAAAAAAAAAACTAGCTACGCTCGAGAATGTCGAGATGACATTTTTTTTACAGTTACGTATGCTCTACCCTGCCGCTTCTTTACGTCGCTATCAAATGGTCAGATTAGTAAAAAATACTCGTTTTTACATATAACTAACTCACCTAACTTTAATAAATAAATTATCTGATGACCAATTTTTTTTTACTAAACTGATCCTTTATCCTTGACGGGCGGCCATATATAAGGCTCGTAACGGATGGAAGTACTTAACTGGGTACAAGGTAACCCCTGTATATTAATCTGCTGCGCTTT
>DVQP01002952.1:0-11583 GCA_018231745.1 Danaus eresimus
TTATATATAATTTTAGTTGTCGGTTCTTATGTCGAAAGGTTTATAAAAAACTATTAAGATATCAATATTTGCTATTTAAGTCATTTCTAAAACTAAATGTGTAGTTTTCTCAGTAAAAGGAGTCATATTTGCATACAATGCAATTGCTTTACAACACCATAAAATTCATTTTCTGAAAAACATTTTTATTTCTTACATTTAGATTGTAATAGGTTTTATAATTAAAATTAAAACTTTGTGGTTTTTTTTGTTAACCGTACACCACAGAATCTTGAGAGTATTGATTCTTTATTTTAACCACGCCGTATAACGATGCACGCCTTCTAATTCCAAAACTTGTTCTTAAAATCAACATGAAATATGAAAAAAGAATTATCAAATAACCTTTAATGTATACTTAATTATGTTACACGCGTAATGATATGAAAGATTCGTTTTTAACTTTTGAGATTTCGACTTCTTTTATTTGTTGGAACGTAATATATATAAATGTTTACTACTATTTTACAATATTGTATTGGCAACTCTACTACTTATAAATACAGTATATAAGATCCTTATTGTCAAATTATCCAAATTAAGTTATTTACGTTTGAAGATTAAAGATTACGCATTTTCTTACATTGTTTCGCTGTTAAAAATAAATAAAGAAGATTAAAGTGATTTTGTTTTAGAATAAGTCATCATACACATATATTACATAATATTTTCACATACATATTTACTTAGCACACTCGTTAAAGTTTTATGAAAATGACATCATTTCTTAAAAAATAATATTTTATGACTAGGTCTAATATATCAAATAAGTTCGTATTTAAATACTCAATTTTTTTTTACATAAAATCTATTGATTAAATATTATGATAAAATTCGAATAAGTATGTACATAAATAAAAGTAAATTTTATCTGAAAGAGATATTAAAAATCAACTTTAAATGATCTGGAAAAACCAAGACCGGACTTCAGTCGTCATTTCAAAATCCTAAATCCCGTGTAAGAGTTAGACAGAAACTATCATCTTGCTTTTCTGTGGAGAATTGTAGAGTCTATTTTATAGTGGCTTAAAAATAAGCTTTAATAATAAAAGTGTGACTCTACTAAACTAGGACGCGGCAAATAATGCAATTTCACCGGAGCTCCGTTTAAAATATTTTCGACTGCTTTGCGACAGGAATACCGCTTGGGGGTTTTACAATTTGTCTACGTTCAACAATTTTATTGCCTTTTACCACTTTATAAAAAATTAAATGTATTTCTAAATATTTTTTTTTATAATTTCATATATAAAATACTACTTTTTTTAATCTATTGATAACAGCTTAAAGAAAAAAACACTTTTAGTTTACCTATTACAAAAAATATTAACGCGTAATGTTCATAACTGAGTTTGTGTGTAGGGATTTAAATAATTTTCTATTTTGATAAAGTTTAAATGATTTATTTAGTTATTTTTATTTTATGCGAAATCTGAGTAGTTAATATTTGAGTGTGTTATATTTAATATGCTTGTTTAAAATTGTCTCTCATTGCATGTACTCATTATTTTTTAATTAAGACGTAGGGTCTATGAACGGAAACAACGTTAAATAAACATTGCATTACATTGCTATTTATTTTAATTATATTTGATAACAATATATCTTACAGCACGCAATGAACTTTGTGAAACTTTGTAATGAAGTTAGAAGTACTAAACTCCGACTCAGACAATGGCGTGTTCGGGGAAAATTAAAACTGCAAAGCTGATGTAAAAATGCATAATTTAAATCCAATTCACGCGAAACACTAATATGCCGAAAGCTTTGCGGTGATGATTGAGCAATAATTCATGTTTAACAAATTAATATTTCTTACGAAAAAATAATGACACAATTTAATTTAGTTACATTTTAGAAAGCCATTAGATAATACCGTAACTTACCCGCGACTTCATTCTCGTTGAAGCTTGTGATGTCGTTATGTTAAAATATTTTAGAACTTTCAAGACATTACAATTTTTGCACTAAAAACGCCAAGATTAGGAAGACTAAAAGCTTAGATCGCTTCATTACTTGTACATAAAAAAATGTATAACACATCCGTCAGCAGACGATATTCAATTAAAAAAACTTATAATTTGTAAAACTTTTTACTGATTCTCCGCTCTTATTAGGAATGATGTATTATATACTATAGGTTATTCCATACCAATTTTCGATAAAGACTACTTGGATTTTAAAAAAAACTTTCATGTCAGAAAATTAATTCCTAAAAAGAAATATTTTTACTTGCTTCGTATAATAAACGATAACTTAATACACTTTATTTTGAATTCTCAAAAAAATATATATTATTAAAAGGACAGATTTGTTCTCAATTCAATTCAGTATTCCAAATAAGGGGTTGTGTTCTCATGATTTTCAATCAGGCCGATACGTGATGCTAATATAGTCAGTAAATCTGTCAATTTATTTATGCCCACATATCAAATATACTCAGCGATACCAAGGAGCGCTGACTCATTCATTGAAAAAAAATTCTTATTCTGCTCAAGTCACATCGGCAAAAAGTCGGAACATCTGGGAAAAGGTAGAAATTGCAAACCTGTTATACAAGTACGTTGCATATCACGAAATATCGTCATAGAAGTGTTATTTGTGTTGGGCAAATTTGCATCCTAATATTATGACATGGAGTTGGTTTTTCTTTGAGTTTTATAGCTCGCGTGGCTGTCTACAATTCTGCTCAACTGGAAAAGGTCGTAAAACGCGAACTTTCATTCAACATGATGTCGTAATGCAAAATAATATGGTGTATTTTCGAATAGATGTCATCCTTTATTGTAAATTACGTACTGTTTTGCGACGTTTTAACCCATCACTTGTTACCAGTTCTGCTTAGGGTGCGTTAAACTTTATGTGAATGAAAAAACATGTCTAGTTTTATTTAAATTTACTTTCAGCAACGTAGACAAGCTTTACCATTAAAATAAAAGCAAGTGCAGTCTTACAAGCGTTGCACAAAATGTGTTTTGTTTTATAAAACGTGAATCTATTTACTTTAAAATCCAGTTCAATTATAATAAACTGTAATAACGAATAGAAATTATATTATCATCAAATATTTAAAATAACGGGGTATTTTTTCGTTTCATTTATTTTGGTTTTATATATTAAAACCAAAATGAACTGAAACAATATCATTTATAATATTGTAACTCATCATAGCCCCTAAAAATGTTTACTGAAAACTTTATTTATAATATAATCTAATGTATACACCTCGCTTGAGGTGCTTAAAGACTTATTTCACTATTATCTTTCTCGTCACAATAAAAAAAAAGACCAAAACTACCGTAGCAACAGTAACAAATTAAAAAAAAAACCCGTCTCTACGTGTCAGCTATGCTCATTAAATAGCTAGATTTTACCCGCTTCTTCGTTTATTTTTAAATCGAATTTATATGAATTGAAAAAAAAAATGAATACTTTTTCACATATCATTATTAAACTATAAACTCGTAATCATATCCAAATATATTATATGTGAATGAAAATTAACTCATCTACTCAATATCAGGTTTTGAACCTGCGTCAAGAAATCGTGTCACAATCGTTTTGCCAATTAAGCTATCGAGTCCTTACTAGCGACTATAAATTTAATGCTATAAATATTTTAACCGTTAAATTGAAATGGAAATGCCATTGATTGAGTGAATATTTCAAAATCCTATTCAATGTTATCAATTGAAATTTAAACGGCTAGTCTTTAATATCTTAGTAAATCAGAGCTAGTTGGTTTAAATATATAATATAATGAGATGTAAGACTTTCGCGTGTATTAACTTGGAGGACACTAATATTGTTCAGATTATACAACGCGTATTTTATTATAAAAACAACTTACTCTCGACAACCGTGATCACAGACAGACGAGATGTGTGATCACAGCCGCTTCAAAGCTACCGAAACGTCGGGAGTATGTAGTTTTTAAAATAATAAAATACGCGTTATATAATCCGATAAATATAAGTTTCACTTAAATATATAATATTTTGTAAATTTCATTGAAATTTTTATATAATAATAATGTATATTTTTCTTAAAAATTTTGTTTATATTGTGTATTGTTAATTGGCAGTAATATTCGCCTTCGCATGCTTAATTTAAATTCGAATAGCTAATTCCTATTTTTGCAGTTTCACTATACTGCGTTTTCTTAATTTAATCTTAAATCTCAAATAATCTTTGAACTAAATCTTCATTTGAATGTCTTATAATTTTTGCCCTACTAAATAATTATTAGAATTGCTTAGAATTAAACATATCACGATTATAGAGAAAATATAAATTATTTACGACATACATTCTACATAAGCTTTGATTTATAGTATGCAATAAAATAACCCGGTGATAAATTTAAGTTATTTAATTTTATGAATTGAATTTACATGACTTTTTGTATGGGTCTAAAATATAGTAAAAATCTAAGTATATGAATAAATGTATGTATATAACAACAATTGTGTTAAAGGACAAATATATTTATTTTTTTTTTTGTTCAAATTCTTATTGAACAGAATTGACTTAAGTTATTATAAAATTATATTTTAAGAGAAACTTCATTTAAAAAATACAACTGTAAGAGGCTATTACAGAACTTTATTTCTATTGTGAAAGTTAAAAAAAATATTTTTTTATTAAAAATTTCAAGTAAGTCTTTTTTCATGAAAACACAATGAGAACTGTATTTAACGTAAATTCTTAGAAGTTTCTTTTATCCATTGCTAACTATTTCGAACATAGTTCATAAAAACTCACTAAACTAAAACAGTAATTAAACCAAACGAAATAGAAGAGAAAAGAAAAAAAAAAGGTATGTAAGAAACAATTTTGCTATTATTTATTCTTAGTTATGCAAATAATTTTATAACATTCAAACGATATGAAAATTTTTACATTATTATTTTATATCTTTACAAAAATAACAGTAAATGCCGTATCTTACTTGGTCCATCATGATCGAAATTTTGTTTTAATAAATGATTAGTTTGGTTTTTCGAAAATATGTGGAGTGTTTCTTTACGCAAACGATATTAAAGGAGTGCATCAATAGCTAAGCTTATACATTATATTGTTCGCACCATTGGAATTTAGGCAGTCTAAAGAAAACTATTGAGGTACTTTTTAAGTTATATTTTTTATATTTTGAAAACAGATAACTAAAATTAACAACAATGAAGGATTTAAAATTATACCTCTTTACAAACACGAAGCTTCGAAACTGGTTTGAATAAAAAGTTAGTTAAAAAAAAATTTGAACGTTCTCTTTTATTGCAAAAAGTTAACCGGTACCTGTTTTTGTGTTATCGTTAAAAAATATAACAAATGCAATAGACACGTGTCTTACTTTTAATTATTGCTTTTCATCCAATTTTATTCGAACTGTTAATAATTGTATCTGTGAACCACAAATACAAAACATATTGTAGCAACGCTAAAAGCTATACTCGAGTAATTTAAATTGCATCCAAATTGGATTACAATTTTTTTTAACTAAACGTATGTGTATTATAAAACATAACAGTAAGGTTTTTTATCTTAGCTAATAATTCTGTGCCAATAAAAACCTTTGCCTTCTAATATGCCGGCCGTAATAAAGATATTTGTTACATATAAAAAAGATACTTTGCATGAATTACAACATGTTTGATGATGATGTTCGTAGGAGTGATACTAAAATATTTATAACACATACAACATATATATGTTGTATGGGTTATTAAAACTATTCTGATAAAAATATAATATTATATTTTTATCAAAATAGTTTAAATGCAACTACTAGGAAATGATTTATTTTAATAAAATAATAGCAAAAGAAACATATGAAGTTATTTCTTTGGAATAATACTACATTATAAATAGCAATGTTATAAAATCTATCTCATGATAAAATCACTTTGAAATATAAATTGCAATTAAAATATTAGCAATTCAAAATTTTTTATGGCACTACTTTTGCCGACCGTACAACATAAAACAAAATTGATTTTCCCGCAAAAAAATCTCGATCGTAAATTATGTTTTATATTTTATCTACTTTACACCGAAATGGGAGGTAGAACCATAATTCTTTTATACTGGCTATAAATGTCGAAAATTTCCTTCAAACTATCTATAACGATAAAAATGAAACAATAAAAACCTCTGTAAATACAACGCTGTAATCGATTATATCAATAGTCCTCGGTTTTAATAAAAAATTAATATTTAAAAACTGGATTCAATTGCGTTTATTATTTATTTAACCTACAAGAAGATATGAATAAGGTTAATACAATTAAAGCTCTATATTAATTAACAGTTTAATTGGTTTATTCTTCATTATATATGGAGTGAATAAATTTAAATTAAAATCATTAATTAATTTAGTCTTAATATCGACCTGAATATTCCTGGGATGGGTCGCCATTTAAACATTGGCCTAATTATTAGTAGACGATAGTTTATTTAGGTAGAGGCGGCTTTTCATATAAAACAAGCCAAGCCAAAATTCTTAGATATTTATTTTAACTCGTTTAGTATATGCAAGTACTATTAATATCAATAATAGATTTAAATAAAAAAGGCCAATAAGTCTTTAAGTTATGATGTTTAAAGTCCTAAATTTGCATAATTAATTTAGTATGCGACAGCTTAGTTAGCAAAGCCGCTGTTATGCGATATTCTGTTAGTATCAGGTTCGAATTCTCTTCATGTTAGTAAAGTTTCTATTGTTTATTATATACTTAAAATTATTATATATTATACTTTAATTAATTATATCAGCGTCAAGTAGAAGAACTGTGGCAAAAAAACTAGTTTTAAAATAAAGTTACGCTTAATATCTGTAATTTTTTTTGCTTATATTCACTATTGAAGGCAAGTTTGGTATATCTCGACAAACTGTCTTAATATGTCATAATATTGTAGGAACATTATAAGTTATTTTAAAAACAATAATTTATAACGCTAAAAGCTAACGAAGTCCGAAACTAGTCACTCTTATGATTGAACGTTTCTCATAATATCATACAAAAAGTAGAAAAGTTATCTTTCAAACAAAACGCTTGAATGTTCTCAAAAATAGGAAAATCTTAATTATGTCGTATCCAATAAAAAATATATATAAAACACCGGACGTGGAATTAAAAAAGCAATATATTCATCCATTTTAGCTTTGGGCGAACGGCTCATATATTTTCTGGAAAAAGATCGTGTGGGTGGAATTGTAACATATTTATAAGGCTGTATATTTTTGTTATAATTTATGTCAGTTTACGTAAAACAGAAACTCATTTAGGAAATTCTGTTTGTATACGCATTCCTTACATAATGCATGCAAAAATGGAATTAAAGTGAAATAAAACTAAGTATAATATGAACGAAGTGATTTTACCGGAATTAGCTCTTACAAAACCATATGTATTGATTTATTGCCTATGAATTTTTTACTTCGAACTAAAAATTTTTTTAGTAAATGTCAACAATACAAATTTTTAAATCGAAAAATATACGTATCTTAGAAAGCCTTCATATCATGGATACTTAAGTTAAAATTAATTTTAAATGGTTTATTTTAAAGTGACATTCGGAGTTTTTAAGGTTGGATACTCTTAACACATCCACACTAAATTCTAATATCACACACACGCACACAAATAGCAATTAATGAAATAAGTAATCACAAAATAACAAGGCGTCTAATGATAAAGCCGTGTTACTTTACCATAACATAACAATGACATTAAGAGAAAGCGTTTACTTAGCCATTGTTACTTGCTTTTATTACCTTGTTATTACCAAAAAAATGTCAATTAATAACAATTTAGACCAGAAACTGTTTCAATTACTTTATCGCTTTTGCGGTCGAGTTTTAATATATTTAGGTGAAAGTTGAGAATGAGAAATTCAAAACAGTGGTACAATTGTTCATAATAATGGCACAAATAATATGCCTTAGCATACTATAATTTTAATATAACAAGCTATCGCGCCTTCATTTTCTTTAAACTTTGAATTGGGTTCAAAGAGAAACGAATAGTGAGCTCATAAAATAGATTTGGTAACAAACGGGCAGCGCCATCTATCGTCTGTTACGTGACTTCATATAAAAACACAACTGTTACTATGTACTGTTGCCATCCCCGGGGAATTTACGCAGAATTTCGAGATAAATTATAGCCTTTTGTTTTTCTTATTTGTTAGTTATATTATTATTATAGAGTGGAATGGGAACAAGCATTCATCCGTACGATTTCTCGTATATAATATTAATCGATAATAGAATACTATTTATGAGGGTAAGGCTTTTTTGCTTTAAGAAATTTTTCGAGATAGTCACCAACGAAGGCATACTTAATGCACTGTTACCGAGTTATTTTTCTATGTAGAGCAAATTCATTCATACATTTTACCTTTTCACATTCTCTAAGATTGTCAAGGCTGAACTTAAATTCAAATCTTCACCAAGATGCGAAACGTTGCCACCACGTAAACGCCCGCGCTAGATATGCACGTGGGCGGGCCAAACAAAGAAATGACCGACTTTCGTTCTAAAAATTCTATACAATCTCTTAATGGTACCAAGAAAATTGTATGCGGTTTAACTTATAGCTCTTCTCACAACATTTGATCTGAGTACTTTATCAATTATTTTTAACACATACACAGTTCATAAGATATTCCGAGCACATTTGAAAGCACAGCCAACATACTTTATAACTCTAAGAGAAGTTCTACCAAAGTGTGTGCTTTAGAGTCCGGAGAGCTTTTTAAATAAAACCTAACTGAAAGGCCAGCTTGGCTGATATTTTCTAGAACAAATTATTTTCACTACCTTTATAGTTTTTAATCATGAGTAAAAGTATATTGTTACACAAGACTATAAGTCACATACATTTAAAATGTACAAATGTTTAAAGAATATTAGTACGGATGAGCAAATAATCATACTTATAATCTGGACAATAAGGTTCAAAATCAATGTTTATCAATACATCACGTTTTAAGACTTAATTTACGCTCTGATAAGAATTAAGTGACTACGCGCTACTGAAAACAATGAAACAAGAAAATTGTTAACAGCTTTGATTTATAGTTCCATAGCTTTTATAACTTCCTAGTTCATTTATAGCCTTAATGTATGTAATTTTAGCTCTTAACAATAATATCATCGATTTACATACATTGTTAAATTTTATCATTTTTTTTTTATTAAAAATAGAGATGTTAAAATGTATACTACAATTTCAAAATGCTATTATAAATGAGAAACTCTACTATGATAAATTTAAAAGTTGCACGTCACTATGTGGTTTATTTGTTAACAGTTATTATTTATGATTATGTTTTTACCACTAAATAAAAGTTGATATATTTATGACAAAACCAGAATTCGTACCCGCGATTACAGTACTTCCGGTTGATTTAAAGAATTTTTAATTCTCATTTACGACAAGAATTTTAATTACAACTGATATATTTTCGGATTTACTACGCGGTTTTTTATTACGTTAAAAATAAATAATCCCGACGTTTCGGTTACTTTACAGTAACCGTGATCACGGGCAGAGGAGATGTGAGTGTCTCATCTCGTCTACCCGTGAACAAGAATTTTAATTCAACTGATATAAATCAGAGTTTTTTTTCATCTCGCATAAAATTGTGAAAACTTGACAATATAGTTCGATGTATATAAGAAATACCTTATTTATTAAAACGTTTCAACTTTAGATTTGCGAATAGCGAAACCTTAGTATATCGTATATCCATAATATTCATATAATATTACGATTTTTTTGTTGAAAAGAAGTTTAATATATATATACATATATGTATATATATATATTATTTCGACACATATTTGGTGTTTATTACTACCTAATTTCTAACTGCCAACAAATACGAACAAATATAACATTTAAATTCATCATTTAAAATACAAAAAATATATCTGGCATTTCAATATAGCCGATGTAAAATCAACTGATTAACAGACAGCCGAATAATACTTTTCTTTTGTATTTTCCATCGCTGTTTCAAAATTTTTTACGAAGTTTAATTTTTTCTCAGCTACCGTGATCACGAGAAGGAGAAAAGTGTGTCTAATGTCTATAAGTTATCTTGTTTTGACCAATTTTATTATATACATTATAAAAAACTAAATCCGAGTCGCTTTGATTCTCGGTAAGCAAAACAATAAGTATAACGAACGGTTATATCACGATACATGACCGCCTGTGAATGAAGCCAGAGTAACCTGAGATCTTTTTTCATTGAAAATAACGAACGCTGATGTCGACTCGACAAAAAGTCCCCATTCAATCTACTACTGGTTCTCGATTGTGTATACACAGAATAAAATATTATTATCATTATTCATATTAAATAAGCAGTTAACAACAATATTATTATTAAGATTATTCATATTTTTATGCTTTTAAAGAATGAATTATAAAATTATTTCACTTTAATATCATGTTAATGAAATGCCTTCTTCTAAATATATTTACAATACAATTCTTCAAAATACCACTTATACATAAAGTCGAAATAGAGTTTTCATAACAGTGATAATAATCAAATAAAGTGAATTACAATCGAGGTATCGTAGTAGTGGTGAATATTAAAAAGTCGAAACGAGTTCTAGGGATCTCTTGGGATAATTGACCAACAGGTGCTAGGCTACTGACGTTTATTTTGTCCATGGGCATACCGGCTTTGCGACTCACAAACGCAATTGTAACGTATTGTTATGAACAGGCATATGCTTACTGAATATGTTTGTCTGCTTGTTACGTTTAATCTTTTACTACTTGAGCTTTTAGAGTCATGACATGAGGACGCCATTTTATTATTAATAAAGAATTTGGGTTTGTATAAATATATTTTCTAATTAATTAAGCTGTGGACAAAACATACTTGAGTTTGTGTTATGAACTCGAGTCACCAAATTTGGGTAGTGGACTTTAAGATTAGGTTCAGATAAGAAAGAGGAATGTCAGTTAATAAAATATGACAGTTAGGCATCAGCGCCATCTTAGGTCTTTGAACTATAATTCCATCGATATTGTAGAGATAATTTAGTACAATTAGAAATAACACGTAGGTATGACAAATACACGTTTATAAAAACATTTATATTGATTACAGGTGCTATTTGGATTCATAATATCTCTTCAGAAACATCACTCTATAGGCAATATTATCTTAATATGGCACAGCTAACAGTATAATAACTTCATTACAAACTCACCAAAAGTAATCAAACATTCTGATATAATAAATCACTGAGCTTTAAATAACAACCTCACAATAGTGATAGATGAAAAAAAAATTGATAGAGGTATACTCTATATATAATTAAGTTTAAATTTTATTAATATAAAGTAACTTAGTGCCATAACTTAATATTTGTATCAGGATTGATATTTGAAATTGTTAAAATATTTATTTTGATTTATTTGCTTTGATGTAACATATACCTAATATATTGCATCAAAGCGAATATTGTTTATTATATACTCACTATACTACACTACTACTATATATATATAA
>DVQP01002953.1:0-11581 GCA_018231745.1 Danaus eresimus
AAAACAATACATACTGTAATATATATATATATATATAAATATATATACATCATAAGTCGAGAATTATCTTAATGTATTTTACAAAATTTCTAACGAAATGATAATGATTCCATAATAATTGTAATATATCGATAGCAAACAAAAACAGCTTAATGTTTACATATTATACTTTACTGAATAACAGACAATAGTTATACTTTTATTGGTTCTCATAATTAAATAAATGTTTGTAAATTTGTAATACATGATCAGTGATCTAGTGTAGACAAAGCAACTCAAGATGCAAATTGACTCTTCACATTGCACTAATAAATTATTTATTACTTTATTTTAATCAAATTGGTTGTAAGAGGAAGTTTGTATTGCACATAATATAAATATAACTTATGACTGCAAAATGAACACTAGAAAGAGACAAAGGAAATAAACTTACCAGGAATAGATACTGCAACCCATATACTATTGAGTTGACTGTGAGCACTGGTTTCCAATCTTCTCGGAGTATATTCAAGCAAACATTCCCTTCCAAGTCTATGTTTGGGTGATATACAGCCGTCTCACACTTAACTTTAGGTGGTTCATGGGGATAGTTTGGTCCTACCTACAAAACAAATAAATGTAACCAGAAATGTTTAAACAAGATATAATAATGTATTAGATACAATATGAAAGCTACCTTAAAGCTAAATACAAATCTTCCTCCTCTGTAAAAACCTTCATCAGGACATATGATCAATTTGAAATTAAGTAAATCATCTGGATCTGGGAATTCTGTGCTACAGGTTTTGGGCAGGTTCAGTTCATTTAAATCTAAAAACAAGAATATTTCATCAAAACTTTAAAATATTTTGAGCAGTTGCAAACATAATAAATGCAATTATAAGTGATAGTAACAAAATATTGTAACGATAATAATATTTAAATAGTTTTATTTTTCTTTTATATTTGATAAGTGTAGATTACCTTTTGTGATTCGTAATTGAGCAGCGGATGCTTTCTTTTGTGAACCGCCTGCCCTTGCTGAACCTTCTTCATCTTTTTTTTGTTGTTTTAAGGAAAACAGTTTAATCATTGTCCTAATTCGATGAAAATTAGAAATTGATTTGGATAAAACCTATTTTGACAGATGGCTGACGTCTGAACTTCAATCAAGTCAAACTTCAATTCAGAAAAGATAAAAAATTGACAGAGTATTAAAAACTATATAAACAAACTGTTGTTGTCTATGAGCAAAATTTTTTATATGCATCTATTTAGTTTTACAACAGAGTATTTATTTTACTTACGTTTCAATAAAAAATTGCTTTGATATGTGTTTCTTTGCATATATTGGAAATGATTTTTTGTTCTAGTTGAAAAATAAATATTTTGTAATAGTAAAGAAGTCAAAAATTTGTATTCATCAACATTAAAAGTTCTTTAAGATGTGAGAACTTTATTTATCTTAAATAGTATTTTTGACAGTTGTATTTTTATTTTTTGTACGGTGAACCCGAAAAGGAAAGTTGTCTTTGGCATAAGACTACATATTGGTTTGTCCCGGTTACAAATAATAAACGCAATATTATAATAGTTATTTTTATTTTAAATATGAGTTAAAGCTAGCTTGACTCTGATGTAGATAATATACATACTGTTCAAATAAAAATCGTATTATTTGATTTTTTCTAATATGGCTACTGAAGATGTTATTGAGTTGGGATCTTCTGATGATGAAGCTGAACCAGCTCCAAAGAAGGTAGTAATTGTATCTTAATAGGAGCTGACATACATTTTAGTTGTAATAACTTTAAATTTACGATAAATTTGTTTACTTATTTTTAATTACAGAGAAAACCGATGCCCAATGCCATGGTTGTTATCCCGAATAAGCTTCCTGGTTTAACTATAAAACCATCTCATCCAAATCAGTTTCGTAAACAGAAGGATAATTTAAATAAACCAATTATTGTTAATAAATCGGTTAGTAATATAAATTCAAATGTTCAAAGAAAAAAAGTAGTGACTAGGTCTCTCCAATCTCCACTTAAAAATTATACAACTACCAAAATTGTGAAAACTTCGATACCCATACAAAACAGGTTCTTGAACCCATTAAGTATTGCAAAGAATTTATTTAACAATCAAGTGTCATTTCCTAAACCACAAACAAGAGGTTTAAAGAAACAAACAGAAGCCAAAGGCTCGAGTCTCTTAAATAATTTACCTCCGGGTATTACCATTAAATTAGTACAGAATTCTTGTGGTACTTTAGTTAATGAGGACAAAATTAGGGCATCCCAAAATTCTGTTGGAGAAGTATTGACTGTTGAAATAGATGATGAGGAAATATCTGAAACATCCACATCGAGTCCACAGTGGTATATAAGACCAGAGGATCATGTAGATGAGAACGAAAAAAAAATTGAAGACAGCAATGAAGTTAAACAAGAACCTTCAATACAAGAACAGAACAATAAAGAGCCTGACAAATGTAAATATGTTGAAATAACAATAGAAGATAGCCCATTAAAGACTCTAACACAAAATGAGGACAGTGAAATAGGTAAAGAACTGGCGATTACAATTGATGACAGTCCTGCTAAAACTATGCCATATAAATATAATAATGGGGACGGTGATGTAGAAAACAGGAATATCAAAGAACCTCATAGTAAAAAGAAATTAGATTATCCTAAAGAAAACAATGATGAGAGACAGGTTGTTGAAATAGAAATAGATCTTATGGATACTAGTTATTCTGAGATACAGGAAAATGATGATAGCACTGAAAAATGTCAAGAAAACGATACCAAAAATGAAACACAAAATTCTAATGAAATTGATGCATCAGCTGTTGGCAACAAAACAGAGTGTAATGAGGTTAAAACCACTAATTCAGAGAATTCTGTGGAAAGTACAGTAAGCATAGAAATAAGTAATAGTGAATTCCACCCTGTGTATCAAGATTTCATTGACATATGTTTCGAACTAGAAAATTCCGATGATATGAAAAAGATAGTTGAGAAGAAAATTAAAGCTTATTACAAACAGTGTCCAAAAGAATATGTTGAGTCTACCGATTTTATAGATATGGTGTCCGCAAAGATAGTTCTGATGAAGGCCAGTCCAGAAAAAATGTATTTGTATATAAAAGATGTTGTTGATGAACTTAATTTACAAAGAAAAATGGCCAAATCTGCATGTGCTTTGACCAGAGCTGACGGACAAGAAGGTAAAATCATCAATAGCTTTATTTACATAGTTGTAAAAACAAAACATTAATATATAAACAGATACATTGGTCAAAATATTCATAAAACATATATTGAGAATCATAAGAAAACACATTTAAGAGTAGTTATTTTACAAGTGTAAAATATGAGTACGAAAATTATTTTACAGTTTTTAAGAAATGTCTAAAATAATTTTGTTTTATAAAATTAACAGTAAACTGACCTAATGATACTTACAAAATCATTTCTGACTGTCAACTTATTTGTCAACAACATAATTTATGTGGAGTGGATACACTCAAATAAATTGGTACTAATAGTAGTAAGTAGAATAAGTGTGAAAAATTTATTACTTATTAATTTCAGACAATAAAAGTAACAGGTAATAATTCTATTGCAAAATAATAGATGCTATAATATTAAATGTCACAAAATTACCTTGTTGTACAAATAGTTAAGATCTTGGTTTTTTTCAAATTTAAACTTATGTTGTTTGCCATCTGATCCACTGGTTTCCCAATTTTTTTTAAAATTTAGTTCAATGATTCACATGTTTTAAGACTGGATTAGCTGTGAAATTATTTTTATTAATTAACATTTCTATTTTTAATGTTTATCAATTTACAGATTCAATAAAAACTTTACCTGCTGGATATGAGCTAGACAGCAAAAAATTGACACAGATTCGAAAACTGGAGAAGACTATCAAGAAATTACATAGAGCAATACAGAAACTTGAAGAGCAAGAGGTTGACTTTGATGATGACGAAGATTCAGTTTATTTGTTGACAGAAAGGTAAGGAATTGTATGGAGAGTGGTTTCATAATTTTTATTAAGGTGTCAAACAAAATAAATATATATGTATAAAAATTTTGATTTAAGATATAAAGAACGAATGGTACGAGTTCATAAGAAGTTTTGTCAGCTCACCAACACAAAGATGCCATCGGAACCGAAGATTCACATTGAATCAAGACCTGGCCGTCCTACAGGCCCAGCAAAAAGACTTGAGAAGTGGATAAATAAGAAAGTGCCTATTGGAGCTCCCTTACCATTCCCAGATTTTCATGATGTATTAGGTTTTGTACGTGACGCCAATGATGATGATAGACTGGGATGGAATGAATATGAAATTATGGAGGAAGGTTAGTTACTACTTTATATTATTTACGTTCGTGATATGATGTCAACAACATAGATATAACCTTTCAATAAAGTTTCTGTGTAAAAAACTTATTACAAATATAAGGGATCATACTGGTGAATGGTGATAGATGAGTAAAAATCTGTACTTAAAAAGTACTAAGTACTAAAAGTAAGTTTTATAAAAAATATTAATTAATGGTGTCCTATGCCATTAAATTTTTTCATTCTGTATAACTTTTTTAATGATATTATAAAGTAATTTCTGAAATTAATTTATATGTTTTATAAAACGAAGAAATTTTATGTTCTAGCGAGAGATTTGTTTACAAGATGTGGCAGGAAACTTCAGAGACGGCGACAAGAGAATGAATGGAGATTAGCTGTGTCAAGGATAACACAAGTATTGGATCCCGCAGAAGAAAATATTGATTTGAAGAAACAGCTAGAAGAGAACAAAACTTTGGCGTCGTCTAAAGAATTAGAAGTATTTAATAAGTAAGAAATATAAAATAACTTCGTCATAAAATATATAGTGTCAGAGACAATGTATATTATTTTATGTCAGGATATGTATGGTTTTGATCTAATCTTAATAAATTTTCTTTCTCAGATTTGCGGACAAACAAAATCAATTGAAACTGGAAGCTGTTGAAATTGGTGATAAAGAAGCAGATGAGTCACCATTGGAGAGTGATGATGATGAAGAAGAGGTTAAAAGTAAACATTCTCCAGAAGAAAAACAGAAGAGAAAAGAAAAGATTAAGAAGCTGCTACAGGATAAAGGTAAAAAGACTTTAGAAGAGGAAAATTACGTTGATACCATAAAAGAAAAAGATAAAACTGGAATAGAATCTGCTGTAAAACAAGATGAAGTTGATAGGAATGAAGACAAACATATGACAGAAACTAATCTAGAATCTAAAGAACAATTTGAAAGTGAAAAGGAAAAAAGAAATAATGAAGTTATTAGTGAAAATATTGATAAAATAGAGGAAGTAGATGGCGGTAGTGAGAGTGATAAAGTTGAATCCGATGTTGATGAGTTACATTTATATCAGAAATCACGGAAATGTCATGACGACGAGGTGTATAGTTCCACTCTGGAGTCCTCTGATTCTGAAATTCCAATAGCGATTTCGGACACCTCAGAATCGGAGAGTGAATTGGAGAATGACAAGAAAATGAGTGATATAATCAGCATCGAAGACTCTAGTTACTCGGAGTCAGAATCTACTTACAATAGGTTTACGTATACAAAAAATTATCATAATTCAGATAATGTTAATTGTGAAATTGAATATTCATGTATGGGCATTGTTGAGTCCAAACAGGATGAAGTTGTTCTTGATGAAGAAGTCCTTTTGGAATCATCAGATGAGGAATCAAATAAAGACGTGGCTTCTGAAATTGGTGATACTTGTATTAATTTAAAAGATGATAATATATCGATCTCAGAAACAATTGTAGATGGGGCAAGTATTGAACAAGATATTAGTAGTAATGTAATAAATGGTGCATTACACAATAACAATGAATTGAAGGCTTGTGTGGCAAATTCAACAAGTAGTGAAAGTGAACTGATCATACCAGAATGCTCTGAAAAAGAAGCCAATGAGGTTATAAACAATGATCATACAAAAGAATCTCCAAAACCGGTTGAAATAAAAAATATACCAGGTGAAAATTCAATTGTTCAAATGGAAACTAGTGTCAATGAGGATAAAGGGCAATTTGAGAATTGTAGCACTTTAGCGACCCAAGAGGCTGTTGAAAGTCACTGTGAGAAAACCTCAGAAACCGTGCAGCCAACAAGTTGAATGTTAAATATATATTATAATTAATATTGCTAGTGTAGTCTTAAATATAAACAAAAATGTATATATAATGTATAAAATGAATCAAAAGACTTAAACCTATGTTATATGTCTATAATGCTGAATTTAGAGTTTAGTTACTTAGGATGCATTTAGTTGTTGATGTAAGATGACATAAAAATATTTATTTCATGATATTGAAAGTATAGTTCTAAATCATGCTCTGATTTATATGAGACCTGACCTCTAATAATTTAATGGAATATTTGTCAGAATTTATTGTTTACGAGCTGGTCCGTTGAGGAATATATGTTGAAATTATTTTATTAATTTCATAAAATTTTGTGAACATTGTTTAGCGAGTCATATAATAAGTTATATTCTCTGAATGTTTTAGTGTGTGTTTGATTATTACTGTATAAATAAATACTTGAGTTTGCATTCCCACTTTCAAAACCGAACGTTTTGGCTGTTGTTTTTTTTTTATAGTTAATTTCTAGTAATGTTATATGTTACAACACTATCATAAAGTTCATAAGAGTACATTAGCTCTATGATCCGAACATTGATATATGAGGTTAATGAGAAATCTGTATATTTAACTTGTCTCAAAATATTTCACCAAAGAGCAATGAAATAAAATCTCTTCGAAATAAAACATCACAATTTTTTGTCGACCAACTCATTCACCTTACTAATATTATATATTGATTTTTCTTACTTTTTTTATTATCTATATATTTGTTTTAATCTAACTTTCAGTACGACGTCGACATTTTTATAGGAAATAGTGGAAACGCTTCGGAAGTGGTTTGACGTTACAAACGGAACAGAATAGATGACAAATATTTATTTAGTTTGAATAACAATAAAATTATACGTTTTGAGGGAGGGATATCCCGGAAGAAAGTTATAGTTTGAAATAGGTTCGTCGTGGTTTTGTAAGTGTTACTAGTGGGAGCGAGAGGTGTAACTGCTACACCTCTGGACCTGTACAGAACTAACATCAGTTCAGTCTTGGAACACGCGTCGAAGGTCACCCTAGTAGGTTCTTTTTAAATTTGGTTTGGTAGAGAGAGGAGCTTGGACGGTGTAGGTGAGCGTTTAACGTGCGTTAGTTAGGGGCCCCTTAAACCTACACCTGGGTCGCAAGTCCCAGGAACTGTTGAAACTCCTCTCCCTGCAATGCAATGAACCCGGCACCCGCACGGTGAATCCATTGAATGCTAAGAGGTTTCGTCTCATCAGCTGTGGTAATTGAGGTGAATTTGATATAGCAATATGAAAGTCGTCACAACATTTATTTACAATATTTACAAAGATCTTAAGTACATAACTGTATCATTATTTGAAACATATCGGTCCGACGTTGAATGAGAATTCGTGTTCAGCGTCGAGGAACGATAGGGGTATGAAGTCAGTGATCGGTAACTTCTCAGTCCGTGATATCTTAACTTCAAGCACTATTTGTCCCTTGCCATCCTGAAAAAATATAAAATTGTATTACTTTGTTATGTAACCTTTGATGCCATTGGATGAATTTTGTGCTATCCTTATCCTTGTAGAGTAAAATTGTTTCGACACTAGGATGTAATGACTTCTTATAGCTTCTAGAACAGTCCAAGACTCAATGGTGCATAGCATAATATTATAAATAATGTGACATACATAGGTTTGAGATATGTGTGATATTATTTTAATATTTACGAGTTAAGATAGTATTGAATCTAAATTCGAACTAGGAATGTCACTACATTTAATAATTGAATAATATATCATAAATCTGAAAATTGTCCGTGTATTAAATTTATTACAAATGAATATAATGACTCATACACGATTGACTGTATAAGAATATTTACTAATAGTATAATTCTGAAAGCTAACGAGGATATTTGGATGTTTGTTGCTCTTTCGTGCACAAATCTATAAAGAATGTGTAGATTTACAAAAGGACTAAGAACAGTTTTAATATAATGTTTTTATGAACAATATAACACATTGAATAGGTACCAATAGGCCGTTATCGTTAGTCACCTGTCTAATAATTGTACAATGTTTCTAATGTCCGATGGATCACCACTAAAATAAGTTTTTTGACGCAGGCTATAGATGGCGTTGCCGGTTTACTACTAAATAGTTTTAATGAACTGTATACATATCTCCCTAACATTCACGCAAAAGCTAGTTAAAAATGTATTTATCTGGCCAATAAAAATCATCTTTTTTATAATTTCGTATACCACTGGGTTTGGTTTCGTAACATCATCGATTTTTGATTGATTTTTTAATAAGAAATATTTAAAATTTCAATTCTCAAGTGAGGATAAACATAATTCCGTTACTTTTATTCACTTCAGAATATTAAGAAGGAAAAGTTGAATAGACTTCCCATGAGAATTCCGTGTTGTTAATGATACTATGCTACGTAGCACAACCCTTTAGCTCCCGAAGGGATTTTCATAAATCACATTATTTGTGTGCTCACACAAACCCCTGCCTATAATATGACGTATCACCATACGCACTGAATAATTGCTTCAATTTTTACAATATTTTGAAGCATCGAAAAATTATGTGATTAAATATTATACATCATGTGTACACACATAAATAACATAGATAAAACCTATTTTAATAATGGTCTCTAAAATTTTACCTTGCAATCATCCTTTATTATTTGAGGCTCCTTAAACTCAAAATTGTTTTGTCCCAACAACTTAATTTTTTTGTTTCTTATGAGATCCACGGGAATATCGGATCTGAAAAAACAAGGAAAATAAAATTGTGCATCTGAATATGCTTAGGTCTACACGAAATTTAATTACGAAAAAATTATTGATGACTTTTTTCATTAAAGTATACCTTTGTGCTGCAACTGTTTTGACACACGTGTATGTGAAATTTTGCCTCGCACCAGTTGATAACAATCGTAAGAATCGCATTTGTATAAAGCCGGAACCTTCGCTGTCGTAATTTATCTGGAATGTCATAAAATATAGTTTAGAATACGCTAACGTAACATTGTTAATGAATATTACTTTTTTCTTTTTTACCCTATATCCCCCATCCAGCTGTGAGAACTTCTGCCCTGGTACATCGAAATATACAGCTGCAGCATCGAGATTTTCCGGATACAAACAGGTGCTTTGGCCATCGCAAAACACTTTAATAGGACGTCCCGAACCCCCACGAGCGTCTATCCAGTAGAAACCTACAAAAGACATTTTTTTCGAATTTAACTTATTTAGTTGTTTGTAATATTTAATTCTTATTTTTAAATGTTCCTGGATATTATACTAAGAAACCACATAAACAGCGAGATCAATTCTCAATTTTTCGTTGCGTTTCCTACTGAAGTTCTTATTTACATTTTACTTAATGGCTTAAATATCTATTATGGCTTTCGTATTTTTTTAATTACCATCAGTTAAATTAGCATGAGATGTTCGCAAGTCCCTGCATGATAGCGCCGGGTTGGAGCGGGTACCTAGCGGTCGACGAGCCGCATCCAGCGTTGCTCGAGCTGCCAATACGCCAGCCATGATCTCACGAGCCCATTCGATTTCCTCTTCTAGAATTGATAATTGATCCATGAATTATATTGAACCTCTTGTCTTACTTAGATGATTTTCTCTAAAATATGTCATTTTTGTCGTTTATTGTTTATACCTTCATAATTATCTTCAGTTGCTGTTTCCATAGATTCTGTTTCAATACTACGCCTTCGTCTAGTGGACATGAACAGGTCAGAAGGTAACTGTGGGATAGGCGCGGGAGGGCCTGGAGGTCCTGGAGCGCCGGGAGGGCCGGGGAGACCAGGGCGACCTTCAGGTCCTGTCGTGCCTTTTGGGCCCAGAGGTCCCTCAAGACCAGCCAGCCCAGCCGGTCCTACATCTCCTTTGGGTCCGGGAGGCCCAATTGGACCCTAAAATTAAGTCGAATAAAACCCTGTATTTAATTTCATCATCTCACAATGTACCAGTGTATTCTTCAGTACTAACACATAAAACTACGGAATCGTGTTTATTGAAATTTAGTATGTATGTAGCTTCTGTTTTGAAATAACACTTGATTCAAAAATTATACCGATGTTCCTCAGAACAACTCTTATATAATTTCCAAATTTAAATCATAGTTGCGAGTTAATTAATTCAAAGATTATATATCACAGGTACTTACTGTGTCTCCTTTTGGCCCCATAGGACCCATTGGACCTGTTGGTCCCTGTTTTCCAATTTCGCCTTGATCACCTTTAACTCCAATATTTCCCGTATCACCACTATGACCTTTCGCTCCCCTATTCCCCTTTTCTCCTTTAAAGCCTTGTTGGCCGGGGGATCCACTAGGTCCTGGTACACCTATTGGTCCCATAACACCAGGTGCTCCAACATCTCCCTATTGATGTATATATTTTGTCATATGAGTAAAATTATAATTTTTGGTAGTATAAAAAAAAGCTTTTTGTTTTATTAATATAAATTCGGAATAAATTGCATAGCAATTTATTTAAATTATAATTACAGTTGGTCCAGCGAGGCCCCTTAAACCTGGGGGTCCTTCTGGTCCAGCAGGACCAATTGCTCCTGGTGAACCTTGTTCCCCTTGAAGTCCTTTGGGACCCATATCACCCTTTTCACCAGGATTTCCAGGATTTCCTTGTAGACCAGGTTGCCCCTCGGCGCCCTTGCAATCATAAAATGACAAAATTATTTATATTTAATATATTGAAAAATTTTGATATCTCACGAGTCCCTATTATATAGGTTTAAAAAAATGCTTACAGGACTTCCTGGAATACCAGTTTCACCTGGTTTTCCAATAGGTCCTATTGGACCAGGTGAACCTGGGGGTCCTGGACTTCCTTCTGGACCATCAGTACCAGGTTCACCCTTGACTCCTTGTGGACCAGGTTCTCCTCTATCTCCAGGGAAACCAGATGGTCCAGTGTCGCCTTTAGGGCCCTCGGGACCGGGAAGTCCTTTAACACCTGCTTCACCTGGAGGTCCTGGCAAACCGTCATCACCCTTTGGTCCTGCGTATCCTCGTGGTCCCTATGAGACACAAAGATACTAAATTGAGATTTTTTTTAATACAAATTAGAATGTATACCTAATATTATCAATTAAGTATTTTTTATATATTAAAAAAAACTTCTATTTCATGTTTTCATACCACTTTTCCTTCAGATCCTTGTGGTCCTTGTGGACCCATCAATCCCGGGCTTCCTATTTCACCTCTTTCTCCTTCCGGACCTCTAGGACCATGTTCACCTTGATTTCCTTTTGGACCCCTCCTTCCAACAGATCCAGTAGGGCCAGCGGGGCCAGGGGGACCTATTGAATACATACGTAAAGAAAAAGTGAACAACATGAAATTGTTTCAGAAATTGCTGAATTATATAT
>DVQP01002954.1:0-11580 GCA_018231745.1 Danaus eresimus
TGTTAAATGTTCAAGGGCTGTTTACATAAAGTGAGAATTAAACAAATTTTATCATTTTTATTTTCATATTTATTTTATAAATATCAAAATATTTTTCTCCAATATTAAATAGTCTAATTAATTAATGATACCAAACCATATATAGTAACATCTTATATTATTATCTTATTAAATGTTTTTGAGAAACGTTATCATAATTTCGTACTACGTATATATATCTTTTAAAATATTTTACTGGTTTCATTACACACGGGTGAACTCTCAACCTAATACTCTTGAGAGTAAATTTCGTTCTCAATAGTTGTAACCCCAGTCTAATAGTAGCAGCACGCGCGTCGAGTGCATTTCCTTTATACAATGCACATTATTTTTAATACTCCATGAAGTTGCTACTGAATTGTTTCAACTATGAATACATGTATTAAGGATACCGTAGCTACAACGTATTTCCTTGTGCTCGCAATTCCCGCTATAGTTGAAATTTATGTGAGCTACGTCTCTTTCAACGTTTCTCGGTTCGTTTCAATTACATCTGACTAATATACCTTTTTCACTGTGTAAAATTTTAAATTCAATAACCGATAGCTTTATAAGGCGGTTTATTTGAATTGGTTACCTTTAAAATATAATGGGAGTTCACAACTAATGTTATATTAATTTGAAGAACATAAGAATATCTCGTCCTAATTCTAATAAATAGTGTTTATTGATTTATATCAGTTTTTAGAAATCGTATTTGTAGTAGAGATATTTAATAAATTTTTGCTAACACAGAAAGTTTGTTACTTTACAACAATCGCAGCCTGTGAATGTTATACGAATTTCGAATCAAATGTGACTAGTTATGGTTTGTTTTTCGTTTTCCCCCAAGTGTTTTTGGATCGAGAGAAGAAGCCTACATCAGACGGTAGAATTTATGCGTTTCTCTTCTAATCGTTTTATAATAGGTCGATAAGTTAGCACCGAAACTGCGTGCCAAGTCGTAATCAAACGGTGTTTATCACGGGCTATAGTTTTTAGATTTAAACGGTGGAACAATTTCTAACTCATTTTGCTACGTTCCTGGTAACACGCGATGTGGTAGAATTTTCCCTATAATGCTGTTGTAATTCAATAACTTAGTTGGTTAAAGTGCTGGGGTTAACCAAATGGTTATTTTGATCTAGAGTTATTCATGCTCCTAATACGATTTGAGACTAGAACTTTATTATTAAATATAGATTTTTTTATTTTCTCTAACAAATATAAACAATTTTAAATTTAATGTTTTTGTCATATGTTTTTGTCAGAATGTCAAGGAACAAAACAATGCACTTGATTCAATCACCGAAGCGCTCTAGCTAGAGATGAAATCGTAAGTACAGCGTCGATGGTATGTTGCGACAATGGCTCTTACCGTTCCGAGTGCTTCTGCCCAGACGATCAAAGGTTGATTCATTTAGGAATTTAGATATTTCACTGTTCATGTGTTATATATACGCTTAGAAATATTTAAATGGTAACCTATATAAATTTAAATTACCAACGCGTCTAGGCTATTCTAATGTATTTCTCATAAGAGCGACCGTGTGTGGATAATATAATGCATCTAAATTATATTTTGGGAAGCCATGTAATAGACAGTTTCCAAGAGAAAAACTGTCAGGTAATCTTTTTCGAGGTCATACATTTTTTCGTCATGATATACCTTTTTATTATAGACTGTGGTAAAAAGATACTAAACTATAATTAATATAATATCATATGTTATGACACAAATAAAACTTATTTTTTTTGTGTTTAAGTGAATTCAATCTTCTATTATGTCTGAGAGCAGAAAATGCAGGTAACTGGCAGTGGAGAGACATAGTTCTTATTTGCACTGAGCAAATGCTGCTATATAGGATTTTGAACTAACGGAATACTTTTGGATGTATGCAAATGGAGTTTCTATTCCGTTACACTTAAACACTATAATGCAATGTATTCTGTAAGGTTATAGAGAATTCTCGAAAGAAGCGCGTCACAATGTAGGATGTCAGGCACAATCCTGTCAACGTGGGGTGACATAAAAGAACTCGTCAAGTTAGAAATGTAAATCTCAAAAACTCCAGTTCCGGTTTGATCGAGAATAAAAGGCTATTTTTATTGCTAGGAAACGTCTGACTTTGCTAATATGAATGTCCATTATTCTGTATTCGGGTTGCGATTTTATTGTACCCATATAAAAACTAGTTTAGTGCGCTACGTGGCTAATCTGAAAAGGGAGAAGATTAATAAAAGAATTACTATAGCCGCATACACCCTTAAAGTTCTTTTACTACGATACAATATCCTTTATCTGTTTAGAAAAGCATTTCTTAAATTGCTACTATAATATTTTTACGTTAATACGACAATGTAGAAATTACGTTTATCTATGTGACAGACAATTTCTCTTTGTCCGTATAAAGAGAGCGTAAAGTAGTTGATAAATCAGAACTGCAATTTATCGTGCTATAAACACGAAGTTTGTCTTTGGACCGGCAGCGTTGGGTCCAACAATTCGCGACGCCGGCCGCACGCCCAGCCTCGTGCCGCTGCATAATAAGCTATCTTAATATTACCTTTTTTTCTTAATGTTTATCCAAGATACGGAGCCATTATATAAACGGAAATATTAAGATAATGTTACCGAACAAATTTCCGCCTTCGTTGGCTCTGAATTGATTATAATATTTAAATATCGTTAAAAATATATATAGATGTGACGTCTGTAAGTATTGAATGTGTAGGTCTTGTAACTTATATAATATGTTTAAGACAAATGAAATTTTTTTTCTATATACATAAAAACACACTGAACAATCTCGTTGGTAGTTTTCAAATCTTAAAAATGTATTATGTATTTATTTTAGTTTGATATAATTAGCATTAAAAACTAAATAAAATGAAATAAATTGTAAGAGGAAAATGTGCTTCAAACACTATCTCGTTACTTGTTTCTCTTTAAAATGTAATTGCCGTTCGATGTGTATAAAAACATTTTCTAAAGTTTGAATGTGTAAAGACATGTTTAACGTTAAATGTCTCGTCCACGTTTTCAACTTTTCAATGGTTCCAAATTACGTGATGTTTTTCACTTATTTGTTGTTCTGAAGGTTCCACGGAGCGAAAATTTCCTTTTACCTGTGAATTTCACTTTATAACACATTGATACAACTTTAGAAGAGATATTTGAGTTTGTTTTACAACATGGTACGAATCAGGGTAAAAGGAATTATCCGTTTTCAGAATTTCGTTTTGTAACTTTGTTTTTTTTTTTCTATATGTTTTTATAGCTTTTGAAAGTATTAGTCTTTTAAAACAATGGAAAGTTTTAAGTATTTTTATAATATAATAGTTAAAGTGTTGCTATTGTTTGTTGCATTTCTTCGTCATAACGCACGACTCTCTTTGAAAGTTCGACACTCATTGAAAATGCATTATATTTCTGTTAGTGCGGGGTCGTGCCAATGTTGTCGCTTTAGAGTTCGCCTGAAATAAACACATACTTATGTATTTTCATTTTATTTTATTTTCAATTGTTCCCTCTTTGTTGGCGTTCTATATTAACTTTAAAATTTATTCATCTCGTGTTTAAATAAACGATGTATTTTCTTTTCATTTACATCTCCTTGTCTCTAGGGTTGCTATGAATTTTTTCACTAAATATATTAATGAAACCGTTATCCCCTTCGTAGCGATGGAATTTTGTGTAATACATGTTCAGTTATAATTCAACTTAACAAAAATATTTTAGTCTAATCAACTTATGTCTTGTGTTTCATATCGCGGAGTACATAGTGACTGCTTAATTCAAGGGTCCACTTATGCAGCCTTTCCTATATTAATCCTATTTATGGCATGTGTTGTTTGTACTTACTTTAAGTTTACCTAGGTCGTGTTTGTCTTCTATACCTATAGTGGTTTGGCTTCTCATTCAGTGACAATGACCTGTGTTATCAACTGACGAACATCATTTCTGGGATCTAGTTATGTTAGCCGTTGTGTAGTGCCACAGGGTATGTTTTATTCATGGCGTGATGCTCGAGTGCTGCCAATGACTCGGTAATTATTGAGGTGTTCGCTGGTGAGATTTGGACGCTAAAGAATTTATCGACATCAAGGGATGACAAAGTTATATCGATAGATTAGCCTGTTTACTATGTAACATTGAAGTATAACATACAAAAAAACCTTTAGGCCTTCATAATACATATATTATGATTTTAAATGATGGATCATATAGATTCAGAAATCTTAAAGATTTTTTAAATAAAATGATCCGCCAGTCCTGGTTTATGATTCAGATGTGTGAGTTTTTAGGTGGAGCTACATTTTTTTTATGCAAATACCTGCTTTTTGCCGGCTTGAATTCTATTCGGTCTTCGTTGTTTAGTTTGTAAATTTAATATGTGCATAGTTAATATTGTTTTTCATATGCCTCTATTTCATTTATTCAGAGTGTGCAGGAAAAATAATCATCAATATAAATTTCAAAATATTGTACGCTTTCATGTTCTCTATATGTAAATGTATTAATATTTGTACTTGCAGTAATATTAATGTATGCAATGAAGAAAATATTTGAAGTGTATCGGTTGTATGCTCGTATAATTGGTCCACCAGAGCTATGTATATGCGTGTTTGCTTCAACACTTCCACAGTCAACATCAGTTCTCTGTTCCATCGATACCAAGACCCGTTGATTTATGCCCTAGCATGTATTCGATTGATAGACTGGAGAGAAATTAGTATGTAATTTAGTGTTTCGTTGGACGTTGGGATTGGGGGAAGTGAAGTCCGATATGATACCTTATTTGACGTGGTGTTCATAGTATTGACAATACTTATAATTTGATAATCCATATCGTAGAAAGAAATATAATGTTATCACGCCAGCAGAATTACAATTACGACTTATCGTGTTCCATATTTATTAATATGCTTTTACAACTATGAAACTGTATTATAACTTACAGTACATTGTGTGAGATGAAATTAATCGTTATAATCAATATATCCCCATCGAAATTTCGTCTCCTCAATAACAAATGAAGTCCTACAGATTTTATGTAAACGCCACTTTACTTGTCAAGTTAATAAAGCCCAAGTGCTGCTTAAATAAGCCTTCTGTCTCCTGTCTTTCTATTAAACGACCCGTCTTCGGGTTTTCCTGAATTAATTATGATAATCACCTCATCTCTTCTCTCGTTTCATGTTTCTAAATTTTAATGGGAAATTAAAGTAATTTATGAAAAAGAAACCTATATTTGTTTGTTACTGGTTTGTCGTGGTGAATAGTTTAAATCTTTAAAATTATATTTCTCAGTTTTCAAGTCATAAATCGTATCAATAATCTAATCGTTTGATTCCTTCAATATCAAATAAATCGAATTTGTCATATCACAACTTTTAAACTTTGTGCGCCAAAAACTGAACCTATTACCATTCGCTTTGCATTATGCAACAATTACGAGCTAAGCTTGCTTGGCTTTGCGCTGCTGTTAGTTGGAAGAAGACCATTTAGACAAACCGTATTTTATGGTTGAATTCTGAATCCTGTTTTTAGATTAAAAAACAAATTGCCTCAGTTGTTTCACATAATCCTCTATTCCGCAATAATATGGAACTTCCCCCGTGAACTATGTTTAAATTTAAAGTGAGACCAATGTTTTATAACGTTAACTTTTATATTGAAAGTTGTTTTTGTTATTACCTCATTTGGTTTGTTTTCGTTTTATGTATTTTTTATGTTTCAATATAAGCTTGAGTTTAGAAAAATCATGAAAATTAATTAAATTACATTATTTCAATAAACCTCTCTTGAGGCTCTTGTATTGCAAAAAAAAAAACATAGACATCAAGTAATTGTGTGCTATAGTTTATATTAAAAACTTTTATTATAACATCTTTCTATTAATATTATTTATTTTATCTATCGCTCCCATCATTACTGTCAATGGAAATTCGGTAACAAATTTATTAAATCGCGAAAGGGGAAAAAACAACAAATTTCTAATTGAAATTTCGGTATGCGATGGGATTTTAAAAAATCTGCCGGTTATAAATATACAGTGGTCGGTTATTAAGTCGTAAATATTTCGTCTCCTCAATCGCTCGCCCCTAATGGAATTATCCCTTCGATCACTTGGAATTAATTTGGGCACGTGTACCTTTTAAATGTTACCCGGTCAGCGTCGATGAGTTGGATTCACGTTTAAAATAAGCCTGCTCCATAATTGGATATTGTAAATAATAATACTTGGCTACAGAAGATTATTTTTCTTTAAGTCCTCGCTCGTATCTTGGAATATGCGTGATATAGTTGTTCATCACTTCTAGATGGTGCAGTAATATTCATACTTGTAATATATTTGCTAATATAGCTTCTTTTTTAACATCGATAGCAGCAAAAGTAATTGTATTATTTTGATATAATAATATTTTCCAAAAAATTATAATTTGCAGTAAACATGAATACATGAATATTTTAAGATAGGGTTAATTTATTTTTTAAATCCTTCTATTTTTAAATATTCAACGTGAACTTTTAAAGGTATTTCTGATAAACACGATTGCAGAATTAGTCTAATGAATAATGATCTCGATCAGGCTTTAAATGTTTGTGCTAAATACAGAACTATCAGCGAGGTGTTTGGTGAAAATGTGACGTGTTTAATACAGGTGACATCGTTTAAATGACACCAACATTTATAATATATTAACCACAGTACACCGTGTGTTTATCACAGGTATTACCCATAACCGTGGTGTGTTTAATTTTAAAAAGATTAAAATTTCATTACGATATAAATGTCAGGGATCAGAAGCTTCATTTTTTGGCAATAATTTTCCTTAATCCGTTCCAAGAGATGTAGCAACTGTTATCAAGATGTAATCCCTCTCGATCCTGCATTAATGAAAATCGAAATGATCTTTGTGTATCTCAGAGAAACACGTTTTGAATTTAAATAAAATTCTGTTAATTTCCTTGGGATTTAGAAAATATTTTAAGTACCTAGTTAATAATTTTGATTTAAACATACTCATACTAATAATTAATCGTAATATCTGTATTTAGTAACTATGTTACCTACTAAGTATACATTTTTTGTACTAATAAGGATTGAGGAAGTGATCCTGGCCGATGTGGTATGACTGGTAGCGACAACATTCGATTCATCTTAAAAGGTCTTTGATTATCTTGATATTGCTTCTAATATTCATCGGTCCAAACGATTATATTTCTAAAGGGGCAACATGAAAGGAACATACCCACCGTGCCCTTCTCCAACGTTAGATAAATTCCTAAATAAAATTTCATAAATATTTTTGATATATTCACGGTCAGGCTTTTTGTACTTTACCCGCGTGGCTTATCTGGATTAGCTCGGGATTTCCTCCAGATTTTTTTTTAAATTGTTCGCATTTGTTCACCCGCTTATTTCTTTCTATCTGGCTCGTGTTACGCCTCATTTCCCATTTTAATGTTTACGTTTATTGAGCTCTAAACTAACCTACAAAAGATGTAAGACAGGAAAATTTAAAATAATTATATTACATATGAACTGTGTGGGTGACGTATTTCATTGAAAACGATTCCAATAAGGATCTTATCGTTGTTAAAATATATTTATTACTATTTTTTGTTACAGGCACTTTAAAGCAACCTCAAAACGGATTTCGGTATCAGTTTGATATATGACGCTGAAACAAGGAGGAGAGGAACAGCTGTGGTGCTAATGGTCTTATAGTCCATCCAAGTGTCTGTCATGGTGCTGTCATGGCGTGTGCTGGCGCTGCTAGCCGCGCTTCAAATGTGCTCATGCTTACCAAAAGCACTATATCACAATCATTTCGCTATCCATGTACCAGCTGGCGAAAAACACGCGGATGACATCGCGAGAAGACATGGTTTCATCAACCATGGCCAGGTTAGAAAATAACGATGTTTTATTACGTTTTTGGCGAAAAAATTGGTTGTATTTACTATGACTTATAACAAGGCAAATACTAAATACCGAAACCTCGAGACGTTCTAAAAATTTCTTAATGAGAATTAGCTGTGAGCTTGAGTTTATTTCTTGGCTTGGACGTTCATCCTGTCGACTGCCGTCCAATTAAGTTTTGCTTGGTGATTAATGACTGCAGGTCTAGGCATAAACTTTGTTACTATATTTATTGTAAAATATGTAGCGTGTGTTTCTAATTAAATGTAAATTAACTTGGGTTTGTATCAGTATAGTTTGAATCATTAATAAAAAGATTTAATTTGGGTTTTTACTTTTTATATTCTATTTTTTTTTAATTGTATTAAGATTTAAGTTGTTTTACGTTTTTAAGATCGATTTACTCACTTAACAGTCTCGATAATATTAAAGATAAAGTTGAAGGTCGGGTTCGATTTTAAAATCTCCGAAATCTCGAGAGATTTTTGTAGCATTTTTAAAAGTTACTAGATGAAGGTAAAATTTTTTTAACACTTTTATTTTCTAAGAATTATTTTAAGTCAAGTTTAACTTTAGACATATACACAGTTATTTCCTAACCGACTTGATCATTATTCATTGCTGTATTTTTGAATCTTATGCATAACGTTCTCCCGTAAAGAATAACTTAGTTTGCTGAATTGCGAATAAATTTAGCATTTCACAAACTAAGCGGGCTCTGTTCAAACACTGTACCAGTCTGTGAGAGTGTCCAAACACTTGCGAGTCACCCGAGTCTGTTTGACGTGCTCCAGGAAATATACCTGTGAATATGAGGTGATTACGTTTTGATGATTCTATCAGGATTATTTCGATGAAAGCCTTATGTTTGTTAAATTTTATACATTTATTTTTTTTTAAATTCTGTACCCTTTTATTTGGTGTTTAAGAATACATCAAGATTCAATATTGTCCCTGAAACGAATAATGATATAAAATTACGTTGTATCTACATTGAACGTTTTTTACGTACATTGTACGTTTTTAACATCACTTAATATAAAAATAAAGGAGATTTATTGAAAGTGTATTGAAATATTTCTTTGCTTGCCTTGAAATTATTTTTGTTATGACATGGTAAACCTACTATTGAGTTCTCTTTGTACTAAGTTACTTCACACTCCATAGTTCATAGTGTAACTTTGTTTCTATTAATACTTTAGTGGAGCCAACAAAGTGCTGTTCGAAGCCAAACAATACTTCGATGCCTGTATGACAATACCTCATCATTTGCGTTAGAAATGCAAACACACGTGAATAAAGACATTATAAATAAAACGGTAATTAATAAATATGAACTTACATATAATATAATTTATGTTTTTTTCATAGCGTTTTTTCAAACGATATATTACATCAGATATGAGAGATAACCCTAAAAGGAAACCACTTATTGTGTTGTGATGGGTTTGTTTGTGTTGGAAAAATGTGTGAGTTAGGTTGAGTGCTGCGTGTTTTCTCAAAATTTTCTCCACATGTAAAATGTTTTTAGAGTGTATTATGATAAAAAAAAACTGTTACATGCCATATTGTAAAGACAATTTCTGAAATTCAGACAGTTAATTGGCAATGTTCGCTGATATTAAACGTTTATTGGTTGATTTTGAACTATCGAATATCTCCATGTCTAGTGTTGGTCTAGTCTAGTCTAGTTAGATATAATAATTACACTATAATGATAAAAATGAAGTTATTTAGCAATTGTCATTTACAATTTTTATACAAAATCACATTGTGTGTTTATATTTATGTTGAACACAATACCTTAACTGTGAGAACATTGTAGGTTAGCATTCAAAGCTATAAAAAGTATCTGAAATACAAGAAAAACATTCCCTAGCGTCCGTATGGGCTAATAAATGTTTATAAAAGAAAACCGCTAACCGTCGGGTTAGTGTTTCGCCTCACGTTCGGGGTCTCAAAGGCCACTCGACCTTGTATCGGCCATTCTGCACTGAATGGCCACATTGTACCCCGGACTAACATCCTGCCTGTTGGACGGTCTAGGGTTAACGTCTGTGAATTTAGATAATGTAATCTTATAATAATAGTGATTGTATGATGTATTAATACATTTATAGATTTCGTGTTCCAGCTTAATTTATTAAAAAAAATAATTTAAGTAATTCATTTGATGTCATCTATATCAGGAAGTGTTAATGTATAGTTAAAACAGAACAAAACTCAATAAATTGTTCATTATCCGAATTGAATAAAAAATTATTTTATAGTAAAAGTCTTGTGTCTTCGCAGAGGATTGCAATACTAACAAAGCTTGGCTAATGTTCAAACTGTTAACTTGTTTATCTCAGATTTTCTCTGTTATTCGTGAATCCAGCGAAGTGTTGAGCGCATTTTGTTAGCGAGTTAAAATTGGCGTTAACTAAGTACATTTTGCCTTACTTTTATCTTCTTTAAAAAGATGTATTAAATAAAATTTATAAATCAGTTTTTCAATTACTTCAAAAGCCAACAATCTGTATATATTAACAGTATTTCTAAACATAATTTTAATAAATAATATTACTATAGTATGATAACAAGAGTAGCAATAATACAGCTTCCACGTATCCTTTGAGAGGTATAAATATAGAATTCCACTGAAAGGCAAACTGTGACAGGTGTACTCAAATCGCTATGAAAAATGTCCCGTATCGGGAATTACCTAATGGAGGCGTGTGTCAACGTTGTACGAATAGAGTCTTCGGATTCTTTGTGTTCGTAATAAGCAGCAAATATGCCAGCTCTGAGGGGATTCCTCCCTTTCGACCCATTTATCAAGCGCGTATATCTTGGTATATCACGTTAAAAATGTTTTTCATTGTAACTAATGAAGTCGCAATAAAGGCTGGGACGGAAGGAAGCTGGACCCTTCCTGTCGTTACTGTGAATAGAAATTCCAGGGAAATACGAAAGATGGTCGGTTCATTAATATATCTATTTGAGGCTCGCGTGTGACACGGTATACATTATTATTAATTATTGTTAACCCGAACTGAAATATGATAACTTGTTATGATTGTCATCGAATGACTTAATGATGATGACTTAATTATTAAAACTAAATACATATTTTATTATTGGATGTAAATCCAACAAAAAATATTACATTTATTTGCTGACTAGTCTCTCAATTTGAAGAATGTAGACCGCAAGTAGAAGTGTGTGTAATTCAAACCGATTTAGTAGCTGCTGGGGGTTTAATACGATCTTTATATTTACCCTCGATGTTGTCGTTAGATACAATTATCAGTATGTCCCCATTACTGGTTGTTATTTCACGTATAAATTTAGTGTGGAAAAAGTTAGGTTTTTCTGTACATATAGGTATCCGCTACGCTTTCATCTCGCTGTCGTTAAAGTTTACAAAACAAAGAACAATTTTTAATTAAAAACTTTGTGGGTAAGGTATTTCGTGCCTTTCGTGTGAAACTTCCTTCGTGTCTGTTATATTTATTAATATGTTAGGTGTATTTTTTGCAACTTTTGTAATTTAGTTTACTAGCGTATATTTTTATAACATCTCTTAAAAACCTTTTTCATTATTAAACATGTCCCACGTATGTTCGTTCTCTGTTCTGTCTCATTA
>DVQP01002955.1:0-11578 GCA_018231745.1 Danaus eresimus
TAAGTCGCATATTATTGAATTTAAAAAGAATAAATTTATAAATTTCCAAAAATAGTTCTTATTAATCATATACTTTTATGGTGTGACTCGTTAAAGAGGTTATTTTATACATTTGTAATCATTTGTTTTGTTTCCATATAAGTATACTAGTTTATATAAATTAAATATAACTCCTTTATGTGACCCGTTAGTTTGAAAGTAATCATAAACTCGGCTGAATCAATTTTAGTGGAGTTTAGCCAAATTTATAGTTCCATCTAGTTGGTAGATCAATGGCGTTTTATATTATTTTTGTTTATGTAACCGTGTAGTGTACGAAGTCGCCGCTGCGTCTAGACTCTAGACTAACTATTGAATATTCCCTGTGAACCGCCCATCCTTTGCATAGCATTTCCGCATCTATCGCGAGCTGCACGCGCTACATATATCATTATATATTTATAAGTCAAACGCTAACCTATGATTAGCAAATTAAACTGTAATTTTTCATCGCTTATCATAGAAACCGAAGCCATTATTAAATGTTCTATATTTTAATAGTAAATTTCAGTTGTAATATAATTAAATTAATCATCAGTATTTGAGATTTAATGAACGTGATATATTGATTAGTTGCTTAATCGTTATGATGTATCTTATTTGATTTATTGCTCCCTTGTGCTGGGCTCTGTTGTATCCAGGTCTGGGGCTGCAGCTGAGGTTATTATGGGATGTAGTCGATGTTTCTCAATTCGTTATAGTGTTCTGGTTATTCTCAGAAACATACGGTTTATCTCGTACCAATGAAGCTTAAAAAGGCCCAATATTTTATGTAATGCTGTTATTTATTGCTTCCTTAATTATAATTGATAAATAAAAGAGCTCTCGTTTTAGGTTCATAGTAATCTGAAATAAGAAAATGCGTTTAAAAATTACATAACATACACACCTAAATACATCCTCAACGGTAACGAAAAGGTCAAACGTACATTTTATTCAACGAAAAGACATTGTCGAAAAAAAAAAATAATACACATAAAAAACTTAAAATCTCGGGTTAATGTTAAATTATTACGTAATATATTTATTGTTCGTTAAAACTTACGCGTAATTCCACAAAATGATACCTATACTGGGAACCATTGTTTTTATATAGAGATGACATTATTATCGCCTTCGCAGTTACCACCTTACTTCATATTTTAATACCTACTTCATAAAAATCTGTTTTAGAAAACCAGCCACATTAATAATTTAAGGGTCATTGACACCGTAAAATTCCATATTCATTTTTGAATGTGTGTATTATTAATATTTTAACCAAATACGAATTATTTGTGTTTTATTTATGAATTTCGTGTCAATTTTATGAAGATATAATATATATTTTTTATGAAAATATAATCATAATGACCTACTTAAAGGATTTCTCTACTTTTACGGTACTATTTTAACTTGTAACAATAAGATTTATCTCGTCTTCAATGACGGTAATAGAAACTTGATAAGAAGTAATCAGATTGCTGAGGAATTTATTTTTTTATAGTATCTCGTTTTATTCATAATAATATGAAGCGTAAAACAATATTAAACCACAAGAGCGAAGTCATCACTGTTTATTGATCGTGGTTTATAAATAGAAAATTGTAAATCTTAAAACGGCAATGTACATAATAATGAAGAGTTTACCAACTAAATAATCTACAAATGGTAAAGAATGTTCTAGAAGGTTTTAAAAATACATGTACATATGTAATGGCTTAATAATGACCGATATGTCTATTGTGATGTTTCTATGAGTGACATAAGATTTCTCTGAGGTGTTTGCGTGCTAACTACTTATTGATTAAGCAATTGCGTCAGAACTCAAGCCAAGCTACAAGTTCAAGGTAGCAGTAGAGCTTCACGGTTTCTGTTTACAGTTGTAAATATCTTAATTCAAACGACTATGATTTATTTTGTGTCGAACTCCGTCTGAAGATATATAATTTATTATTTCAACATGTTTCCTAACAGGTATTATAAAATTTGTAATCTTGCTACAATAACATTATCGTGTTGTCGCCATTTATATGATCTATGTACATTGTGCATAGCTCACGAGGCTCGCCTTACCCATTTAAGCATATCCCGTGGAATGAAGCAGCTGAGTCACTACCTGGCGACAATTTAATAAAAACTTGATCAACGACTTAGTATCCCGAACATTCGAGATTTCGTTTATACCTTTTCCATGTATTCATGAACGTCAAACTGACGGCATACATTTTTCTAAAAGAATAACATATCGCTAAATCAATTGCGTGTTGTATTTCTCGTGAAATATTCATCGGTCTCATGCGCCTAATGTATCGATTTTTCATGCAGCCGTCCAAGGCCGTATAACAGGCTTCGTCTGGCAATATTATTTATAGTTAATGAGAATAATAATCACGACTTAAATTCCCAGGCGTGAGAATACAACAAAGGCGACTCTCCGCTTATCTGCAACTCGTGACCATATTGAGACATTGCTGAACAGTGTACACCCAGCACATACCAGTATATTATATATGCCAACGAGATGTTTTGAATTGTTATCAAATGTTAGATTTTGAATGCCATCTACGTACGTGCTGTGCCGATTATGGATTGTTATTGCTACAAAAATAAAATATTTAGTTTATTTTTTATCAATAACAATTGCACGGCGTCATATTTCTCTTTTTCTAACGAACCAGTAAATTGAGTTTCATATTCCACTTTCTGCTATATATTCCTAACTTATGTAGTAGGTAGAGACATGTACATATGCTGATTTAAATGACAAAAATCGCAATATCATCCTAACATTTTGCAACAAAATATCCAAATTCTACACGTATATATAAGCATTCAATATTTTGTTTTCGCGTAAGCATTGCAAAATTCAATCTCATTAATTAGTTCCATTAAGTGTAAGTCAATTGGCATTCTAGTTGCATTTGTACTCGTTCCGAGCCATTATCGTAGCGGGGGCGAGTCGTGATATGCATGCGAATGGCCATCCACACCATAAGACACTTATGGAGACGCGGATTATCAATTGAATTATTAAAATGCAATCATGTACTGTTAGCCGAGAATGAATTATGTTTACATTAGCACATATCACGTACACAAATTACCTGTTATTATTTTTATTGAGCTATTCATTTGATTGATACAATTTAAATTATCGTTTATATAAGCAGATATGCTAATATAGCGATTTATTTAACCGTACACACCATTTGGTATTTGATTATGCTTATTTTGCAACAAATGCATTTATTGTTTCACAGCTTATATTTGTCAGAAATAATCCACAGTGGTGTGTTTTGGTTGCTCGTGATTCATACGAATTTCGAGACATTTATTAAACATACACAGCTCTGTTGGTAATACTTTTGTGTACACAAGTGGAACTCTTACAGATAAATTATTATCTGCTAGCGTACTTTCGCAGTATGTTAAGTGAAACATAAAATTTACTAGATAGGAATGTAATTTATTCCGAATGTTAGCCCCTTCATCATAGGTTTGCGGCAGTCGTGTGGCCGCCAACTGGGTCGACTCAGTGTATTTTAATTCAGAGTTAGTAGGTCTGGAAATGTATTAATTAACCCTACCAACTTCCTGGTTAAATCATACCAGTTAGTACAACAGCTGTTTCGGCATCCCCTTGATTAAATCCGTGTCTAAAGGTTTTAATTACCAGGAAGCAATTACGTTTTCAATTCACTAAATTGTAATCACCATTGAAATTGCATTTAACTTGCATCGGTACATTGCATCAATTTAACCTACCCGGATGACTAGCGAACGAACCGCGTAATTAACCTTAATTGACAAATTACCATCAGTGGGAAAGTTATGGAAATGTAACATAGCATTTAACAAAGTCAATATCGTCAGTTGATCTATTTGTAATATTGACGAAAATAAATATTTGGTATTAAACAGCGTTGCACTCAGCGCTTACGTAATTTTTATCTCCAATTTATATGTCAACGTGAACTTGACCATTAGTCGTATTTAAATAAACATAATGAATCTCGTCGTCAAGCACCCGTCAATGAAAGAAGCAAATAACATTATAATACAGTACGTATTACGTCATATTTGAAAAAGAAAAATAGAACTCTTTTCAGAATAAGCTATAAATGTTCACCGCTCTCATATAAACACAGCGAAGTAAATGGTAGTTTAGCATTTTGTATATAAATAAGAATTTTTAGTTTTACCACATATATTCCATACAATATTCATTTTGCATAACAATACACAACTACAGTCAGTTAACGAACAGATGTGACAAATGTCGTCTTGCGATGATGTAAAGCAAGACATTAAAATATCTATGAGCTAAGGAATTCGCTACCATTAGCGTGCATAATAATTCTGGTACACTTATGATTAAAATTCATTGCTTCAAAGAGGAACTGATTTTGGAATATTTGTTAATTTTCTTAATACGGATGTAAGGAAATATTTATGATTTCCCTTAATTTTTATTATAATACAAGTAATATTTATATTTCAAACTGTATGCTTACTAAACCATATTAAATTATAAGTGTCACATGTATGACTTGTATATTACAAACGTTGTTAATAAATACAAGTTTTATTACAGCTGATGAATTGTTCGCTTAACATTTTAAGTTCATGGTAATACATTCGAGACTCGAGCGGCGTGTTTTATTTACGTTAGTTATTTCATGATTTATAGCATCCTTGAGACGGCTTCTAGCGAGGTAGGTGAGAAGTGTTTGTAATATAAAATTGACAATTACCATAATAACAAAGAAGGTCACATCAGCGGTAAAACCTGCTGTTAAAAGAATCTCGATCTATTGTTAAAAGATCGAAACCTTTCTTCCGCATAGGTTCTTAAGTTGCAATGTAGGCGAAGGGACTGTGATGTGTTTAGCTTTACGTCATAGTTATGATTACTGAACCCACGCGCTTTGACAAGGACAATCCGTTGCGCAGTTGTTATAGATGATTAATAAGAGTTCGGGCAAACAGTGCCGGACATATGTCTGTGACACACGCCTCGCCGCGGCATTTACAATAGACGTTTTCGTAAGTCGAAATCAGGACTAACAAACTAAACCATCATAACACACACTCCAAAAATATTCCATAGAATGTTAACTATAATCTATTATGAATCATTTAATTTTTGTTATCGGAAAAATCTAGAACACTTATCAAAGTAATACAAATCACGTATCACACATTACCATTTGTGATTTTATATGGACCTATGATATACATATGTTTTATTAGTTACAAAGTTAAATATTTTTATATATAAACATAAATCTCGGCTATTTCACTGAAATTTCGATATTCAGCTCAATTCTATGTCAATGTTTGTATCACGACATGGGTTTATTTATTATGTGCTTGGTCTTCATACTTCCCATTCAAAGATCTCATGATATATGTTTTGCATGTACCTATTCTCGTTTCGCTTTACGTGTATTTGTTTTGTTGTCTTAGACGGCAGCTCATCGGACACATTGAGAAAGTTAAGCGAGGACTCTTCGAGAAAACATTTATCTGGTGAGTTTAATCACGTTTCAAATAAATAAACAAGACGACGGTATTGATAAGGATCACTGCATGAATTTGTTCTGAGCATGAATATGCTTTTGTACCATCGCACTATTCTTTAATTCATCACGCGATTTACTTTCAACATGTAAATAGTATTTGTATAATACATTTCTCATTATTATCATGCTTGTGCACGTCGGTTTTGGAACAGATTTAATCGAAGCCGAGGAAGACGAGGTTAGCAGCAGCCTGCCGGAGAGACGACGTGCTTATCGCAGAGTGTCCAGTAAGTTTTATTCATGTCAGCATTAACGTAGCAGAATGTATTGTAAACTATTAATATGAATTAAAATCATGGTGACGGAGCATTACTCATTTGTAAATTATAAAAGCGGTGATGGTAGAAATTTATATATTGATGTCAGTCACTACTATTACCGACACGCACGTTAGATGGAAACGGACATTCTCGAGAAGATGTAATGTCAGACGTTCCGTGATAAAGCATGTAGCATGAAATAATTATTATCGATAATTGCGAATAATCAATTAACAACGGGATCTTGTTAGTCTTAAAATGAGTACATAACGTTTTAATGAAAAACAGACAATATTTAACCTCGATAAATGAGTATTAATACCAGATATATATTATACGACAGTAGTCCGCCTACAAATACAGCCTTCAATAAACGAATGCTTTAAATTAACGCTATTGTATTGGGAAAACAAAAACAAATACTTTAAAAATGTTTGCAAACAGTTCCGAGAGAAAGACTACTGGGTCTTGTACATTAGTTTTATTTTGTATGAACTTTGATTCGATTCGTAAACCAAAGAAAGCGAAGGAGCATGCTTGTTAGTAGTAGTGGCTAATGCACGTGTGTGTCACTTGTGTGCGTCACAGCTAGCAGCAGATCGAGTGTTACTTCGATGGATACGCTTTGGGAGAAATATCCGCGTCGTCTCAGCGAAGCAGGCCTTAGACGGTCCTCAGGTAAGACACACTACAAGTACCATGACAATTATGGCATATTTATCGTTTGTAACCTTATGAATTTCTTGACGCCTAGTCATAGCAAAATCTAGGCATAATTTTTTATGGACCCATTGTTTTTTTATTATTATCGTGTGACTGTTATGTCTTTTTTTATACCGCAATTGTTAGGTATTATTAGGAAAAATCCTCTATTTTCTATAAACATAATTGTCATGGAACAATATTTTTCGTTCATTATATGTATTCATAATCATAATAGTTTTGCTGGTCGTGCACTATTTTGTTATATTCATAGGGCTTTGAATGTCTATTCATAGTGTGCTTGGTGATTGCAACGCAATTGTTTCATACACTTCAAATGTCAAATGCAGTTTGTTCAGAGGGTATCGACAGGCGAAAGTTTGCATTGGCACTACAGAAGTAACGCTTAACGTAGCGGGTATGCAAAACCGGAATGCAAATAGTTCTTTAATGGCCATTGCACTTACATCAGCCGTATTCTATTCGAGTATCGTATGTGTTGAGAATATGGAATGCGAAGGGATATCCTTACTCAACTGACTATAAATCTCAGGCCATGTTAAGAAAGTTACTTTCATGAAGTAATGTCACCCGAGGGTTTAAGAAATATCCGGGTTTTATATATGCGGTGTTACGTCTAATGTTATGCTCTTAAAATTTCAGATCACAGTGTCGTATTGACTGAAGACACTGACAGTTTTATAATCGGGGAACGTGTTTGGGTCGGCGGAACTAAGCCGGGTTTGATAGCTTATATCGGTGAGACACAATTCGCTCCCGGCGAATGGGCGGGCATTGTTCTCGACGATCCTATAGGTATATATTTTAAAAGACGTTTTAGTTTATGAACGCGGAAAAAGACAGGAAAAAGATTCATTTATTTGTATTTCAGGTAAAAACGACGGATCCGTCGCTGGAGTCCGTTACTTCCAGTGTCCTGAGAAACGTGGCGTTTTCTCTCGACTCACGAGATTGACAAGGGAGCCCTTGGCATCCCACGGACCGCACGATGCCTCCCCCATATCTGATGCTGGAAGCGTATTTGAACGACCGCCCTCTGGATCTGCTAGACCAAGACGTGCACATTCTCCAAACGGCAGTGTACGAAGCATGGTCAGCAGTAAGATGAGTGAGTAAAATGATTATTATGTTTTGTCTTTCAATATAACAGGCTAAATAATTGTAATTTTCTAGATGCTTCTATTTCAACAACTACCAATGGAGACCTCCGTCTTGGCGACCGTGTCATCGTATCTAGTAGTCGGGGAAGCAAAGCCGGTACCTTACGTTTTGTAGGACCTACCGAATTTGCTTCCGGTGTATGGGGAGGGGTGGAACTCGACGATCCTTTAGGAAAGAACGACGGTTCCGTCGATGGAAAGAGGTAAAGGGGCGAGGAAAACCATAAAGTTTAATCGTCTAAACGTAATCTGATGATATTTTTTGATTCCGAGATCCGATTTCAGGTACTTCGAGTGCTCACCGCGTTTCGGTCTCTTCGCTCCGATATCGAAGGTGTCCCGTTCGCCATCAAACCGCAAGCCGGGTTCCTGTGCGATTCACAGCAACGGTCGCGCGACGCCGCTCAGACGCTCCAACTCTCGCGAGTCGCTCACATCTCTCGGGACATCAATCGCGTCTTCCCGCGCGGGGGTGAGGCTCGGGGTGACGTCACTGGGCGCTCAGGTAGGCTAGCCCCGCGCGCGCTCGGCCGAGCCGCCATCACCTCGTCACACACACCCCGCACGCGCCCACCGCAGCGCCCCCAGCCTCCTCGACAAGACCTTGCTCGTCAAGAACGTGGAACTCGACCGCTGCGCCATCATCGCCCTGCCCCAGCCGAGGGTCTATTATGATATCATTTTTCGTAATTCGAAAAGCGAAGTCATACGAAGGTTCAGCGAATCGCTGCCGAAGTCGTGGCGGTGCTCAGAGAGCTCGATGAGTTTCGAGTCACGGTCAGAACGTTCCCGGCGTTCGTTGTCGTCCAGTACTAAGAGCAGTAAGAGTGGGACGTTGTGTGAGGCTGGCTGTTCGTTGGGCGTGCGCGGGGGTGAGGTGGTGCGGTGGGGGGGCAGGCCGGGCGCCGTGACGCGGGCCAGCCGGGGCCCAGCTGCGGACCTGTACGTGGAGTTGCCGCCGTCGCGCTCACACTTCTCTGGCTTCGGAAAAAGCTACCATTTCTCTTGCGTGTCGCCGTTTCAGTTTACATATCCGTACGTTGTGTACATTTGAACTGCCAGTTCCTATGATATATAATCTTGTATTTAATCTCTCGTTATACAGTAAAAGTACAAATATACTCGAGTCCCGCACCTCCATATAGTAGTACCTCCGCCTCGTATACGGTTTCCGTCCGTTGATATTTTCACCATATTAATCGACATGCAAGAGTTATGGTGAGTGTAGAGGTCGCTTCTTGTTGTGCATGTTTCGGTTTCATTTTGTTTGGTCTGTAGCTGGCACCGCCCTGGTTTGGCCCTTGTGTTAATTTCTTTTGCAATATTTAATTTTTCATATGCGGTTAACTAAGCAGAAGAACTTAGTCGATCGCTCGTAATTTTATTTATTTTCTGACATTCATTTTTTATTTATTTACATTACGGCTTCAAAGGTGCTTCTTACGCATTTAGTGTAAAGATATAAGACTGCAGTAATGATTATTATTTGTCTGTGATATTATGTTTAAGAAGCTACTCTGGAAGGGATTTAGATTTTTTGTAATTAACAAATTTGTTTTTGCTTTAAAACGGCATGGATTCTCTCATTCTCAGTCACTAGACCCCATTACCTCGTATAGTGTTACAAGATTAAAAATAGATTTACACTATTTAAAAAAAATACGTTCTTCTTTAAGGAACGACTGAAATATAGTTCATAACGAACATATTTCTTCTTACTCGGGTACATTTTATATATTTTCCACTTCATATATTGTTGTTGGCAAAAAAAAGCCAAAAAGCCTTTATATCTGTATTCTGATGATTTTATTGATAAAAATGCAACCTCCCTATGGTATAATTAGATATGTATATATTGTGTAGACACAGCTAGAGAGCCATCGAATATTATTTTATATGTGATTTTTGTTTGCATTTATCACCGCACAGTGTACTAAGTATTACATATATCTCTAACTAATAAACTATTTCTACGAAAAAATTACCTAATTTTGTACACTGAGCGGTGAATGTAAGCTAACCTGAGCCGTTTGTTTGCCGCATGCGCACTATCACTAACGTCACGACACGATACGACACGTCACGTCACGACACGTCACGACATGTCGTACGCGACAGAGGGCCGGTCCACGCGCCACCTCAACCCCGGTGTCGGCGAAGAACGCGCTACAGGTACAGTACCCGACTATTGCCGCGCGGTAAATTAAACAGCATGTGTCATGCATCGAAACAAGATGGCAGCCACTTTGACACTTACAATATTGTGACGATAAAAAAATATATATATATAAGTGAAATACTTCGCCTGCATTAATTTAGATATATTTTAGATTGAGACTTCTATCCCCAGAACCAAATTCAGATTTAATCTGTTATCGCAAAATATAATTGTAATTTCCCTAACTCGTCATTGTAAAGGTACATTCACCGGTTTTTCTGTTTTGAAGTATTTCGCATATCTGGTTAAAATCGCGCTTCAATAGTCATCTTAAATTTTATCAATTTGTACTGTCTCTGCAGCTATGATTTGTTTGGTACATAGAAACTTGTTACAATACACATGAAATGTAATATTTTCACAAAATTATTACATTATGAATACATTTCATTCAGAAAGGCTGTCAAAACTTTCGTAATGCTTCTGTTTTATATTGTCATAATTACTTACAAACTAAATATATTAAAAACAATATTTATAACTTTGTTATTATCTGTCGCACTTTGAAGTACAAATTACTTAATCATGTTCCAATAATTTTCCGATCAAACGAAAAATGCTTACGCATAACTGTGATATTGTTTGGTTTATATTGTTACAATGAAACATTATGTTTTGTTCGATTTATTTAATTAATTTATTATTTTTATGTATTTAAAATATATTTATTTAAAAATACACAACCAGTGCCTGTAAGCTCTGAAGAATATTCATAATATTAAGACTTTAACTAACTTTATGTTTAGGAGCATTCCTTTGTGTTAGTTATAACTTTCTAATTGTGTTTTATTAATAATAATAACATCTTAGTGAATAGTTTTTACTATTGGGTACTTTGTTTGATAATAAAATGTAATGGACCTGCCGTGTCTTATTACTTCACCCTTTTTCTTTGACCCTTTTTACAATAGGTTGTAAATTAAAGTTACCGAAACCTGATAATGTTGTTTTATTGTACTAAATGCTGTACGGTTCGCTTCGCTTGGGAGTGAGGTGTTGAATGGCTTTTTGGAAATGGTTTTATCCTTGTGTATACACTGTCGGATGTTTTATATCAAAATTTTATAAACAATTCGTAGATTTAATTTTTAATTGTATTAAATGATAAATAGGTTTTAGTGCTGTTTATTGTTTTATTTACGTGAAGTTTTTATGTGACTAATGAAACGGTTGAGTCTTCATTAGTTTATTTGATGAATTCTCATAGTTGGTTATGTGTTTTTAAATAGTCTAGGACTGCGATGCCAATTTTAAATATGACATAGTAAAAAATTTGATCCTTTTTATATCTACCAAGTAAAATTCAGCCTCCGGTCTGGCCGTGCTCCAAGATTGGAACACATTTCAGCGTTTTAACTAAGCCTTTTGAAATAGAATTGCTCGCGAAATTGCCTCTTTGATATACTGTTTATACAACTTGAGAGTTAAATAGTGGGTCTTGTGTGACTGTACCACTATTGTTTCCATTCATGACCGGAGTGTGCACACGCCTTAATTAAAAATAATTTTGAGTTCCATAATGGGGCAAGTGCTTCGTATATAATAAATATCTAGTCACTAGTATGAGACGTGTATAAAAATGTATATCTAAAGAAATATATATATATATAA
>DVQP01002956.1:0-11575 GCA_018231745.1 Danaus eresimus
TCTAGGTAACTAGTTGTTTCCAGCGGTTTAACCTACAAACATAGCTGTAAATGATCTATATATATATAACTATGGATGCCATAATAAATTATACAAACATTTTATAAAAATTTATTACAATGTTACGTACGGGCTACAGATTAAAAAAATAAATGAACATCGAATTGCGACAACGTTGTATAGATAAAATATCATATATCGAGTGACACCGCTGACTTCGCGGAACGAACTCCCAGCCGTATGAACCAGAAGATTCCTGATAACACACAAGCATTAGAATGACATTGCCATCCTAAGATCGGAGCAATCATGTAGTCTTAGGTGTAGGTAATAAGTTTTACTATGTAATTTTTATTATAATATACATATAAGTAAGTTTCGTAGTTTTCATGGAACTTCCGGTTGCAGCCCTATATAATTATAAACAGTATGTTTATTTTATTTTATACCAAACATACTAAGAAAAAAAAATACTTGAAGTTAAAAAAAAAATATGTTTTATGGAAGGTCCTCAATATCTTAAAGTTAAAACTTACGAATGCTTTTTTGAAGAACAAAAGGTGTGTCTTTAAAACTCCTTTTTGTTTTTTCTCCCTTTTATCAGTCTCAACAAAATTAATACTTGGATATCAAGTAGAAGAAAATAACTGTTAAACTAAAAAAAATCGATCATAATATACTGCAGTCAGTTTAGCTGCCAAGACTAATAGGATACTAGATGACGCCAAAACACGTTACTTTTTATAAAGTTAAATATTTCTGGTCTGAAAAACATATAAATCGAATGCTTTTTTGACTTTGAAAGTCAATTAGGCTTATTAGACGAATATTAAAATGTTCAAAGAAATTAAGCTCAATTCATTTTCTCGGCAGCTGATATAACAGTTATTTTTTTCAATACGTTATTTATCAGCGCTTATTAAAAAAAAAAGTATAAATAAAAATACTTCGAAAGAAAACAATCCAGATACGATGTCTTCTCCATAGCTGCATAATACATATGCCCGCATGTATGTTATTTCACAAAAACCCTTTTATGTGTTTATGCATCGCTAGACAAAAAGCTTTTAGAAGTATGTTGCATTTATTTTTTTAAATATGGTGTAAGCTACTGAGGCAGCAATTAAGAGAGTTAGGAATTTAAAGATCATCTGAATTAATGTAATAATTAACATAGGGAACATTACATTCTTGAATATAACAACTTTGAAATATTTTTTTTACAAAAAACTATTGTTTTAATTATTTTTTGACATAAATAATCTAGGAGGAAATTTACAGTTTTTTTCCTACTAGAGTCAATGCACCCTTCACCCACAATGTGAAATCATTGAATGCTTACAAGTTTCATTTCAAAAGCATCGCCAAATATTACAATACATTTTTTTGAAATGATTTATATTAACGAACCTTATCATAGAGTAACAAAATAGCTTATTTTTTTATACCGTCAGCTAACTACAGTAGACTGCTTCATTGTATAGTTTTAATGATACCATAATTTTCATAGTTACTAAACTATACAGGCTAATAAATGGACAAGACGAAATAGATTTATAAGATAAAATTTCTTCAATTTCAAATGCGAAAATACGAAAATAAAATATTTTAATATCAAGTTGTATGTAATAATAATGAAACCATGAAAATAATACGCTCAGTATCGGTGTCTATTTCCCCATTAGCAGTTGGAAAAGAAAATTATAGGATATACGACACAAATAATTAAAAAATAAATTGTTTCTATATTCCAATACGGCATTATCAAGTTTACACCGCATATTTTCAGAATTCTTTGTTGTTACTAAATAAAAGTTTGAATGACGATAAATATTTACTTTACATTGGATTTATTTAAAATAAAACGTATAAAATAAAAGGGATTTTTTGTTAATTATTTTAAGTTTTTTTTTTGCAAATATTTTTGCTTTTATTCACCTGCATCACCATTTATTGCACCTGGTTAAAATGTATGATTAAAAAAAATCATTTCTTATTTCTAATTCTTTACTTTTATAATAATTTTAAAGCAAATCCAGCAGATGAAGGTCATGAAACAAATGACTAGAGATATTTTACGGCCAATTAACTAAAAAGTATCTCTCGATTTACTAACTCATTTGCAAGGTAACAAAATTTAATTAAATATAATAGCTAGAAAAAAAAAGAAGAAAACACTGTGTTTGGGATCGGTTTAAATGTTTGTAACACGTTTCACGTGTATTTGCATTACGACTGCAAAAAAAAATTATTGCAAATAATAAAGGTATTTCATGTATATTGCTGCAGTGCCAGGCTTACGAAATTCCTAATTTGAGATGAGTATTAGCCAAAAGACACAGTATGGTTTTTGTAGTTTAAAGCTTTACCTTCTTTTAAAATACGAGAAGAATTTACACATTAACGAAAATAGTGCTTTTCATAAAATTGCAAAAAGAAAAATTTATAAAACGCCTACAATATAAACAAATGTAAAAGTCTTAAGATTACAAAAACACGTCACGTAGGGGTACCACACACCTTTACTGTAGGAAGGGTATTTTGGAAACAACAAAAAGTTTTAGAAAGACATGATGGCAGTAATGTTTTTCAGTGCCTGTAACTTTTATTGTATCCTATTAAATGGTAAAATACATATTGAACTAAGACCAATTACATCGAAATAGATATGTGTCAATATATCAATATGGATGGATAATCGTTGCTCAATTTATTAAATTGGTAATTGTGATTTTATTTCTCCTGAAAGTGAGTTAACTATGATAAATTAAACAACATTATCATACTATTTTCAGGTAAGTACCTATTCAAATTTGTTAATAAATAATAACTATATTTTATATAACTATATTTAGGGCAATTGACTTAATTGGTTTTTTCGATTCCGACAATTCAAATTATCGCGACAAAGGTATATTAAATTAAAATATTTTAATACAAAATTCATTTTTAGTATTAAAAAAAAATTTTGGTCACAACAAAATGACAAAATTTATTTTCGACTGCTATCGATCCCGTCTGTTACATACGACGATCGAAATTGAAATCCAATATTTCTAAGTAGTCAGAAATTATTTTATAATATTTATCATTATTTGTTCTTATGTAATTCAACATAGCGTAATTTAAAATTATCTTAAACAAACGCATTCGTTTCAGTAACATGCAAACTTAAAATTAAAAAATCTGTGAAAAAGTGTGTATTCTTTCCATGATTCATATTTACAAAACTCAACCATATTCTACTAACTAACAATTGCATATTATTACAGGGGTCAACAGTAACACTTACACCAATTTATCATTTGATTTTGAAAACCCATTCCTTTGTCCTACTGTGTCTGAGGTCTGGAGTATAATAAAACTGATTATAGGCTACAAATCGGAACCTGAATGCATTCTATAAGGACCCTTAGGATCCTGACCCTATCAATGTACCTCTAAAAGATTATTACGATAAACAACTAATGTCAAATTGTCTCTGTAATGCAAGTAATGGCAAAGGTCTCTATTGTAACAACAAAAACAGAGTAGGAGTATGGGCTTACCATGATTGATCGACCAGGGTTCCTTTATGGTCCGGTTTTTCAAGTGTTTAACTCTCTAGTATTCACAGCTATCAAATAAAGGCAAAGCCAGACAGACGTTTGCCATTAGCTGTTGTTAATCGATAACTCATAACAGCGAGGAAGTTCAGATAAAAAAGAGTTTAGGCGCCTTGGAGATTTCCATTACACATTGTCAATATGGACTATAAAATTATCAATCAGAAGTGTTTAATAAAATAATAATAAAATAAATGCACACATAATGTCATATCAATACTTACATTTTAAAATTCAATAATAACTTTCGAAACTGTTTCATTACATTAAAGTTAGTTAGTTATAGTTCAGTATTGTGGCTCAGACTTTAAAAAAAATGTAAAAGTTTTATAAGAAAAATAATAAAAAATACAGAAAGATAAAATAAACTGAAACTCTTCTATGAAGCGCTTATGTTAAATACACTTATATCGCATTTACTTAAACCCAGAGTTTTATTTTTTTTTGTTGTTAATCAGTTTTTTCCTGTATCAGATAATATTTACTGACGAAAACCTTAGATTTAAGAAAAATTATAAAAATCAAACGTGATAATACTTCCTTACGTACATTCATAAAACATAAATGTTGTGCAAAAATATTGCACATACAGTTAACTCTAAATAAAATAACCTTTTATCTTTTACTTGCTGTACATTAAATATGTCCAATCAAATAGCTATATATAATGATTTTACTTTTACTTAAAAATTATATATTTTCATAAAGTTTCATATACGACTTATAAACATCAAAATAAAAAAAAAACAAATTAAGAAAAAGGCCCAAGATAAAGATATATTTAATATAAGAATGTTTAATATAAGATCCATACTATGAGTTTAGAAATGCAGAAAGAGTGATTAGATATATTTTGCATCCCATTAGCACTAAAATGATGGACTTTTACGTTCCAGAAATTTTTATTACAACGCGTTCCAGACAAAAAATTTGCAATATGGGGTACAGATACCTAAAAACTAGATATATCTGCAGGGAAGCAGTTGGAACTGCTAAAAATTTGATGGTGACATATAAGGTACTTCTGGATACCGGTCAATACTTGTGTCGCTACCACAGTGTTCTGGAAATCATACGTGACGCAGTTAATCTTTTGGTAGCCAGACCGCAAATAGAAATAACCACAATAATCAATAGGTTTGGTGAGAGAAAGTACTAGGGATTAAAAATCAAGCATGAAGCCTTACCCTTAAAACGGTTCTGGGTGGGACTATAATGATACGTATGAGAAATAATATAAAATCCCAGAAGACATTTTTGTGTCTCCTTCCAGACCAGACGTATTTCTGTATTCGCGACTTTTAAAGCAAAAATATGTAATGTAATGTTGAGTTAATGTTAACAGGTTTAGAGCAAATTTGTACGCGATGGAAGTGAGAGCGAGACGTATAACAGCAAAACTTCTCTACAACCTACTTAAACACTTAGGCCTGTCCAGAACTAACATCAATTCATTTTTAGAACGAACTTAGATAGTGGTGCGAATGGTTTTAATTAACAAATATACATTTGCGTCTACCTATATATAATTATAAACATTATACAATATTCTGTATTGTATAATGTTTATAGTCTAAAATAGTGTACTTATTCGAAATGATAACCCATTTTAAAAAAAAGTTTGCCCTCAAGCAATAGCAAAACGCTCTTTTTTATCCTAAACATTTCAGTTGAATAAACGACAGTTATATTTCACAGTGAAATATTAGAGGGTTTCATTCGCTATATCTCTGGGGTTAAACTCGCCGATACTCTTAATAAACTCAATTTTTCTCCCACTGAAAGTAATAAAAATGATAAAAAAAATCTTTTTCTAAACTTTTTACCAAAAAGTACATAGGAACATATGAAAATAATAAAGGCAGATGAGGAAAACTAATGACGTAATACCACTTCAGAAACAGATGTTGCACCACTGAAAACTATTACAGTAAATATTATCAAATTGTTCATTGAAATCACTTTATGGTCCCAATATTCATATTAGGATTACCGAATAGTACCTATCACATATATTAGGGGATAGCAATATAACAGAACATATTTATTCGTCGACAAAAGTTCATACATTGCATTGTTTACAATTTAATTAGAATTAGATGTGCCAAGACACATTACTTTATTTCATTCTTTTATTTTAAGTAGTTTTATATTATAAAAAATATGTTATTTATAATATGAACACTTTTATAATTAAATATTTATCTTACGAATAAAATATTTAAATATGAAAGCTGACGCAAACATGTGTCACAGACCTTTTGGACTGGTTGCATTGAGTGCCGTGATTATAAGCTGATATTTTCCCTATTAAAAACCATGTCAAAACCTTTTTTATGAAACAATAATTCAAATAGTCTTCAAGAAAAGTTAATAATCTCTTATAATATGTTTATTTTGTCATAGGAAATATTTAATTTGGCCGCGTTGTAGATAAAACAATGCGACATAACCAAACGAAAGAATTTAATATCTGTAAAAACGAGACTTCGTGGCTTGCCGAAACAATTTGTTTTCTACCGAAAGAGATTCTTCTCATAAAACATTTAAACGGCCCATGTTACCCAAGATTTTTAAGATAACTGAACTCTTTAACAAGTTTTTTATCAATTATTATGTTAGAAATTTTATTTACAAATGTATTTAATTATTCGAATAACATAACTAGTTATATAGGTTATAGTTCTGTTACTTTTACTCATAGACTTACGGTATTTGAAACTAATTCCAATCAATGTTAATAGAAGGATATTATAACACAAACGAAACAGCTTTAATGACAATAATATATTCCTGATTTCTTGAGTTTGTTTAAAAATCCAATTACTGATACACAATATGCAATGACAAATAAAATAATGTTAGGTACATATTATAATTGTATTAAATACTTTAAATTGTTTACTAAGTATGTTAACAAGCCATGAAAATAAATTTATTTGTAAGTAATGTAAAAAACATACACTACAATAATTTAACAACTGATGAACCTCATTCCAATCAGTAAATATTTCGTGATTTACTACTTTTAAAGTGGTATTCATTATGCGTTATAGTTACTATTGTTTTTTTTACTTTTTAATTTAACGCTTTAAAACATTTAATTCGAGAATTAAAAAACAAATTCTATGTACATATAAGTACAATATAAAACTGTTTTGCTTTGTTCGTTGTTTGATTCTTGTATATGTATTATTTGTACTTCGTTGTTTTGTTACAATTTTTTTATATTTTTGCATTGAATAGTAATTCGCATAGTAGTACAGACAAACGACGGTCAAAATATTATGATAACAAAAACTAAAATGTTGTATGTATATACCAGTGTTAGACACAGCTGTAAATATAATCTTCTCATTTTAAAATCATTATCCTTTAATAATCAAGTCAAATCAACTAGCAATAAAAGAAATAAGTTAATATCGATAGTCGTTATAATATTGGTAGTCCTTAGGAAAATTTATTTTGGATTGTACTACACAATTTATTGTTAGGGGATATGACTTCCACGCTTTTAAAACAGAGATTAGTATGCAAGTACTTCTTGTACAACCGATAGCTGTTATATCTTTTTAAGCATCTCCTATGTATATTATATACTGATATTTTAATAGTTTTTATCTGCGACTTCATATACTTCGTAATTGAAAATATTTGTTAAGCACCAAAATGTAAAAGAAATAATTTTCATCCATTTTTGAATAATTTATCACATATAATCTTTTATCAATTGTACCAACATAAGGGTATAAAGCTAGTTAGATTATTTTATGTAGCCTTTAAGAATAGAAATTTTATTTTATTTTTACTCAATTGCTTGAACTTGTTTTGTTTACAAGGTTGTCTTTACAATATGCAGTGCTACGATTACTTCTTAATCACTATATGTTCTTTTATACCAACATATGTAACAAATAAGACACGCTACAGGAAATCTTAATTTCAGGTTAATGTTAACACGAGTTCCGTTGAACAAGTCTTTACGGTGATAAATAAATGACAAATTGATTAGGGCCTAAAAACAAATACATTATCTAGTTGAGAGACGAGCAAAAATAATAATTAAAAATTTACTCATTTATTTCGTGGGTAAGAAAAATAAATATTGTTGTTACAACTGAGGCCTGGTTGTTGTTACAACTGCTGTATGCAGCAGAAAAATGTTAAAACATTGCGAGAAAATTGTCTTTTACGCAAGTTTACATCTCAATTTTAATATTTCGTACATCGCTTCACCAATTTATTGGGCTTTCAACAAAATATAAAAGTACCGCAAACAGTGGAACTTTTGTGAAACTTGGCTGATTTTCAAGCATTTTAAGTTATGGTTATAGTTACCGAAAACCCATTGATTTTTATGATGATGTTTATAGAGATGGTAAAATTCAAAGACCTGTTAAAAAAGAAGAATTTTCGACAACTGTATTAATCAATTAGGAATATTTACAAGAAAGCTCATTTGATTATACATATTCCCAAAAAAAAAAATTATTTTCTGTATACATCCTAATACTCACAATAATATTACACTTGGTGTGGACATATACATAGGTACTTTAGTTCGCTCGTATCTAAAAAGAAGGAATTCGATTTATCCATTTATTTTAGCACCTTTTACACAAGAAAGTGGTGCATCAAATTTCCTTAAAAAATATAAAAGACTACTTTGCTAGTGTCTGGAATAGATAATGTTACAACGACAATCACAATAGAACAAAAGATGCTTTTAAGTCTATATATGAAGTTCGATGAAACATAATTTAGATATATTTTAATGTAATGTATAAACTGTAAGTATAACAGAAGAAAAATACAAAATAATTTAATGAAAAATAATCTAAGACAAAATTTGAAAGAACCTAATGTAGTGACTAAATCTTTATATAAATACAAAATTACTGTATGACATGCGATAAACGCATAAAATCTTACTTCATTAAAATATAACGATAATATTTTGTTAGAATAATAATAATATATGTTTATTTATACCGAAAATACAAACACAGTGATTCTAGCTTTTCAAACAAATGAGTCTGTTACTTTTAGTAATTTAAGTTAACGACTATTGTAGTGGTAAATACAGCATTAAATACATCGTTGTCGTATTCAATATTACCATTCCAATGGGATTTCATAGCTGTAAAAAAATATGAGCTTCCAGTAAACAAATAATGTAAGTGACAATTTTAAAAAAATGCTTTGAATTGGTATCGGTAGAAATTTTAGCAAAAATCAAAGCAGATTAATCTAGTATTAACGTATGTATGTATGTAGAAACTATGTTTACTGTAATAAAATGATATTTGGCTACCACCGTTTACAAAACGTACATCGCTTATATTGCATTAAAATATAAAACTTTTGAAACGATGAAAACAGATTCAAATTTATCCTATATTCCCCTGCACTAAGTCTGAATTATAAGTTTAAATAATATATTTGGCTTTTGTCTTAATATTAAATAATAGAAATAAAAAATATTTAAACACAGGAAAGCTACCATTGTTTATTATGGAAATCATAAATTTTGTTATAAATTGGTCTTACAGATGCCGTTCTTACTTCTGAAAACATTTTTTCAGAATTTTTGACATTAAGAAGAAAAGCCTTATAGCAAAAGCAGAAAAAATATGATCCTGGTAAACGAATTTTCACGGTTCATTAGGCAAGTATTAAGATGGATAACGAAAATTAAGATCCTCGCAGTCACGACTTTCCTTAATTAATTATTAGGGTATTAATGTCATGTTAGCTTATTGTAATTAGTTTTTGAATCAGTAACAATTCCCAAAATGTATTATATTTAGTCATATTTCTGAATGAATTATTTCTTACGGTGATAAGAAAAAATAAATTAATCTTTATATTGTTTACTAGGTAACAGCCTCGGCTTCGTACGGGCTCTTTACAAAAACTATGAAATAGCCTATATAATTTTGAGAATTATTTAACTCTATTATGATAACTGTCAAATGGTACGCTCGATTTAAATGATTTAAAAAGTAATTTACATATACTGTTGTACGCTTGAAGACGAAGTAAGTTATGTTATCCTTAAGGTATAATCAAATGCCACCGCGAACTTCTCTGTACTTACACAATTCCACCATGTATTATTTTGTTATATCTCAAAAAATTTAGGCAGCGTTTTCGTTCGCAGATAAAAAATCACTGCAGTAATCTTTACCAGAAGCAATCGAATAAGCATCCCTTCCCGAAAAAGTTACTTGTACGACGGCCCCATTCCTTGGCAGAAAAGAGCCAAATATCTAGGGATCAGCTGAATAGACACATTCACATGCAACCCCACATTCGGATAGTTAGAAATAGGGCAGCCTACATCTTAGGTCATCTAGGCCCCCTGTTCTGCAGTAAAGTAAATTGTGCTTTAGAAATAAGCTCACATTACAAGACCTGCATTCTTCCTGTCATGTCTCATGCAAGCGTGCTTTGCTCACGCCCGTCGCTCAGCCATCAACAAACTGCAAAATAAATTCATGCGAAAAATCACAGGCGCACCCTGGTACATCAGGAATTCCGATCTCCATAGAGACCTCCAACTTCCTACGATCCGGCGTCTTACAGGCACCCTTGGGACGGGCTGATCCCACGACGGGTTCTTCGGGTGCGAATTAAAATGAGCTGGTTCCATCGTGCCATTCACCCTTTCACGATGTCAAAGCCATTAGAGCGAAAAGCTACAGTCAAGTCGAGGCAATTTGTTTTATAATATGTTTTGATTGATGTTCAGCAGTTTATATTTAGATATTTTAAATAATTATATTTATTTATTTGTTGTAGAAATAATTAAACATATAGCACTCTGCAATTATAAGTCATCAGATATATAATTTTTAATATTTATCCATACAGTTTGAGTGACAAATAAATTATTTTATTGTTTTATTGTTAAAACTGTCTATTTCATAAATGAAACTAAGCATGTAACAAAAATACACTTAAACGTTGAAACAGATGTCATCTATCAGAAATTCAAAAATATTTATTTTACAATTATTTGGCAATTTACAATATAAAAGTATATGGTACATAAGAAATTATCAGGATACTAAATTATAAAGTTCTTACAATACGTAAATAAAATTAAGTTTTTCAAATACCACGCATTTTTTATTATCATTCACCCGTCATTTTCATCTCGTCTGCCTGTGATCACGGTTGCTATAAAGAAACCGAAACGTCGGTTACTTGTAGAAATACAATAATAAAAAACACGTAATATCCGCAAAACTTAGTTTCATTTAAATTAAAATACACGCAAAAAATGATATCATAACATACAATGATATTATAAAAATATTATTGGGTATGGTTCATGGACGTTGAGAAACCTTTCCTTATTAATTCACTCAAAATGCACAATCCCAAACAAAGCTACATTAGAATACTTAAACATAATAACAACGAATACTACACATAGATTTTATGAAGTAATATGCTCGAATGACAATGTATAGAGCAGAATGTTCTTCAAATTTACCCCATTTTGAACGTAACAAAGCTTATTAAATTGATCATAAGATAAACATTTAACTGAACGTTTAATTATTCATATACGTTATATCAACATTTACCCAATTTCCAAATTAGGTATGATGGATTCGGTTTAAGCCAGCAGGGACCGTTCTAACAATTAGGGTTTATTAATGGTATTGGTAAATTCAATGACATTTTATGTTTTATGCAATATTCTGCCCAGTTTATTAACACAACATTTTCTGTTGATATATGCTACTCTTTCATGAGAAATAATATTTGATAGATTTTAATTAAACTGCAATAATATTTCACGTACATCAGTAATAGATATAACGCATAATTTATCTCAAAAATCCATAATGCTTTATATTTATATACATTTGTAATTTTTCTGTAAAATTAAAGATTTTGAAACGCTTTGTATAAAATGGAGTGAAATTAAATTTTGTATGGTATATTAGTGATGT
>DVQP01002957.1:0-11575 GCA_018231745.1 Danaus eresimus
ATATTTATTATTTTATATATTAACACATATTTTTCGTAATTTAATTTCTTTCATTATCTTGTTGAAATCATAATTCTTTCGAAGTTAACTTGTCAAGTACAACAACTTAAACAAGTAAATACTTGCACCACAATTACAAAAATGTTAAATTCGATTGAAATTACAAAAAAAATATTGTTACTAAAAAGAGGAGAGGTCAATAAACTCAATGTTTTCATTTTGGCGAATTGAGACGTAGAAATAGATTTTTGATATAAAAACAGGAAGTTTAGATAGAATATTATACACCATTAAAAACTTACAAACAACATTAGTCATTAATTTATTCGTATTCCATGTTTTTGTCGAATGCGCAAAATAAAATCAAAAGAAATATAGCTGTACATAAATTTGAATGCGTTAATATATGTCACTACATAATAATGAAGACCACAGATAATGTTTTATTATTCTGATATCGATTGAAAGTTTTTAATACAATGTAGACGAAGAATATTAATTGTACATAGAGGTGTACTTAACCAGCTTTAAAACAAGTACAATCAATTATTTCTTTCTTTTTTATTATTATAGGTATAAACAATATAATTTCGAGAGATTAACGTTTCGGTGATAATGCAGAAAGTATTGAATTGCAAATTTCAATGTATTTATTTATTTAATTTTTTATAATAAATCACCCGAAAATTATCTTTGCTTTAGTGCCTAATGCTTCCGGTTAATGGTAATTTTTTTAAGACTATGAATTGTCAACATTTTTGTAACTTTTTAAGCGATTTACATAATATTACACATAATTGTATTGCAAATTCTGGAAATCGGTATCTCATCTAGAGGATTGAAAACCGTGAGCATATTCAGGTATTAAATATCTGAAAGGCTGTTCCACTGAAAATATTGACCAGCACATACATGTACAAAATGTTGCCACACCAAGGAAGCAGTAATATTGCTGTAAATAATATTTATTGTATGCAACAGTCTCATAAAACATTATATATTATTTGTTGGTAAATTATTGTGGAAATATGTCCGAAGACAATACACTATCAGTGGCATTTTAAATTGCATGTCAGTAACGTCGAGAGATATCCTAGCCGCATGCCGCGTGTACATCACCGCTTTCCATTTTCCAGCTCATGAATTCCTTATTCTACACAATGTTTTTTTTGATCTTGTATTGAAACATTTAAATTATATTTCGTATATTGCTAACATAATAGGGCAACACAATCAACATTCACTTCCCCGTAACGACTGTCGACAGTTTGTGAAACGAAATTAAATATTTGGTTGTTAAATGTGACAGCTACAAGTTTTCCGTATCATTACATATAGTTATTCATGCGATTGAGAACTTGTATCGTATTATATCATAGCAAGACATTATGCCAAATATATTTAATGATATTTCCAGTCATATTCTATTGTAACAACTTGTGTATCAGCGAGTCTGCATGAAAGAATAAAATGGTGTTTATCGAGATCAAGGTCAGTCTCTGTTGTTGTTACTCTACTAGAAACGCTAAATACGGGTGTTAATAACTTAACTGCTACTTAACGGCCGGTTTATTTAGGTCCATTGACGGCACTATGACCTTACCATAAGTGAACAAAATTCTTCATGAAAGAAATTCCTCATAGTCGGTTGAGATATTTGATTTGAATTGTTCGATCTCATCAATTATTTGGAAGGGGCCTAGCATCCAAGGTCGCGGTGCACACATGATAATTTATGTTAGACTCGAAGACATTCTGCATCTTAGATTGCTTGAATAACAATTTACATTACTTCAAGCGCCCTTTTCATATAGTGGCATCCTTATCGCACTCGTTAATAAAAACCTATATGGTTGTCGTTCTCTATCCAACAAAATGTCAATGTCGACCTACGCTCCGGTACAGGAAGAGAGGCTGGGCGTGTTGCGACGCCGCTTGGTTCATATACTTGTCTCTACTAACGAATCTGTAACAAGGACGGCGCTGCACAAAACACAAAAATTCTCTTTACACTCGCATACACTTGTCAAGTATCCATACTTGACAGCGGTTAAAGACCCGCGCGAACAGTCAATAAGATATACGTACTGAAATAAGAGAAGTTCCTTTCGCTAGCTCGGAGTGAATCGGTTCTGTTATTAAACTGCTACACGGCTTAGCATACAATCTATTCACAACCGCTTGGGCGAACTGGGAGTGATACCTATAACGTTTATTTTTGCGCAATGTAACCCGATTACAGGCGGAAGCTTGTCTATGTTAATATATAGCTGAACGCAGTTGTTTTCCATTGAAACGTAACGATCTGGGTGTAGCCAGGTGAACTGGGAATGGTATCGTTTGCGACATTACTGACAAGGCGAAAGGTATAATTTCCATGTGGCCTGCAATCCACGATACAACTGCAGTTATAGCATCGAAAAATCTGTAAAATCGTTTGAATTAACTTAGTAAATAAAATATATGTATGTATAGGTATTGCTTAGGAATTACATGAACAGTTTTAAGCGATTCAGTAAAAGATTTCATAGAATTCATTTGTTTATTATTGCTATTGTTTAGGTTCTAAATTTTTTCCACGCGGAGACTTTCTAATTATCAAAGATTGTAGATTGTAGATTTCTTTTACATTGGGTAGCATACAGTTCGAACAAAACTTAATGAAACGTTTAGATTTATGAGAATCCTACTCGGTATATGAAACTAAAATATTTCGATAGATTCCTAATTAACATCTACCTAATGCATATTTAAAAATATAAATAATACAAGCCGCGAGTTCACAGTCCACTGTCGAAACATTATCGAAAATAATTTTAAATTGCGTCCGACGAAAGGCGGATTACAACACAGCTAGTGCTCTCAGTATCTTAACCGTGTTTTGAAAACGTGCCTCTTTACGTACAGATAAACGAAAAACTTTGAGTATGTCTGTTATAATTCTTAGAATATTATCACGAAAGTCGCTTTATTTCACGCGTCGTCTGACAGACGACAGATCCCAGCGGCCTACTTACTGCGTTGAACGTTGTGAAACATTATTAATTTTCTATAGTTTGCACGACAATAATGAATTTGCTGTGCATTCTTTGTGATCGATACGCGAACAAACAAAAATCTTGACGAGGATTAAATTTCAAAACGCACAACCTTGATACATCAGATTATATGAACATTTACAATCCGAACAGTCGAACTAAATTGTGGCCGCTGTGAAAATTAAGTTGACATTGTGTTGCCAACAAGTTTGGCTACACTATCTATTGGTACCTTTTGGTTTGAGATCAATGCTCTCATGAATATAAAAGAATTGATTTGACTTTTTACTGTTATTTAATTTCAATGGCATATCGTGTATATAGCGCATTAATAATAGCAAAACATACGTAACTTGTTTTAATATATTGAAAGAGCGTGTAGAAGTCTATCTGTTTTTAGTTATAGAACATGTATAATAAGAATTAATCCACAAAATAATACTACTATAATATTCCTGTAATATTTATTCTATGAACAAAGGCCAGCTAATTTTCGTTTTTAACTATAAAATATACAAAATTTTTTATTAAAATTGGAAACTAAGAGAAGAATGTTTTAAAAACTTGTAACTAATTTAAGATACGGATAATAAATTCGAATTCAATCTACCAAAGACTGGTTCCTGCCCAGAACAAACATCACTTCATTCTAAGGACGTACTTCGAAGGCAGCTAGGAGGTTCGTTGTAAATTTGATTAGGTACAGACAGGTGCTTGGACGATGGAAGTGAGCGTTTAACGCTTCTTAGATAGGGCTCCCTTAAACCTGCACCTTAGTCGCAAGTCCCAGGATCTGTTAAAGCTCCTCCACCTAGACCCGGCACCAGTACTGTAAATCCACGGAATTCGGAGAAGTTCCGTCTAATAAAATATTTTGAAAAATATTCTCGTTAATGTGGTAATGTAAATAAATTTTCGCTATGTCAAATTTCGGCCGAGGTCTCACCAGAGTCATCCAACTACTTTAAACAAGCGAACGAGAACATAGACTGTGTAAATATTTAGAATAAAAATTCGGAAACAATTGTTTAGCAACTTGTTACATTACTTAAACAAATACTTGGTAGCGTGAGCCGGCGGTTTTCTTATCGTACTGCGAGATCATTAGCCCATTGACTTCTGATGATGGATGGCGACAAATTCACTATGCAGCGGCCCCACACACCTAGCTGCTGTTACGACAGCTCTGTTTGAAGCGTGAATATATGAAAGAGATCTGTCATATACTCACGCACCAACAATATGGAAAATATTATGCCCAAAATATAGAGAAACTTGGACAATTACTTCTGCAGAAAGATTATTTAGCAATTGATACGGTTTGTAATGTAGGAATGTAATAAAAACTAGTTGTAGTGTAACTAAAGTGATTACAAAGTATCTTTAGAACGACCGCGATTTTCCCTTGACCTGGTACGTCGCCCGACTTCTTTGTATTACATGCAAAATATTAAATTAGTGGATATGTCCATTTGATGTTATCTGATTAGACAGAAACAAATGTTCTTGATACTGCAGACAATAAATATAACGTTATAATAAAGCCTTTTATATAAGAGTTCGTTCGTGACAAATAAATGAAAATTCTGATATAAACTATGGCCGCTTGATAAATTGTGCAAATGTTATATTTTAAGATAGAATTCGTTTAAAATACATTGTGATTCGATATTCGTTCACAACATCTTTAAATAAATATACCTTAGGGATGAACTTTTTAAAAATTTTCGTTACATATTTCATGACGTGAAGTTATCAAATGTGTTAACTTAAAAAAATAAATAAATATGCAAGTACATTAATTAAACGATTGTGAAATTTAAATATTAATCATCACTACAGTTTGATTAAATCGATTAAATTTCTTGAATCGATTATTTTTAAATATTATAAATAATAATCGTTGGATAACATCGTCGTCTTTGCATGACTGAATGTGTCGATTTATTTGTCCTTTCAAAGGTTGAGCATGCAATAGACAACATTCACAAAACTCACTTATAACATTATAATTGCGTCCGGTTGTATACAGTTAGTTACTAACTACAATAATTAATTAATGTAGTCCACGAAGAAATTACATATAAGATTATTTTTTTGGGATTATCTTCAGAAATATGTAAACAGCTAACTCATGTCAGAGAACTAGTTGCGAAGAAGATGTATATCGAAATTTTATGTATAAATTAAAATTAAGTTAATGTTTACGCTGCTTTGGATCGTAAACCTATATCAAGTGTTTAATAGAAAAACACTTGAACAATATATTGAATTCTTAATATGAAGAATGAGAAAGACAATGGTATGGTCAAGGCATGTTATATTTAACATTACGTGTATAAATGCTTGTTTCGTTATACCTTTAATATAAATATCCTTAGAACGTGTTCGAATCTTATAACACCATACGGAGAGTTTCCAGTTTTCCATTTACAATCCAAGTTGATGCTGCCATGTGTATGAGTAAAATATTTTAAAATCTCCGTGTTTGAATCTGCACGATGATGTTTAGTTACATAGTTCTGGCAGTTTTAAAGTTTCATCAACAAATAATAATAACAAATATTAATAATAATGTTACAGTAACGAAAGGCTTCGAATATAATTAAAAAGTTTAGGTAACACTAATGTTATAGTAACAAAAATTATGATATATATATATTTGATACTTTCATTTACTTACAACCCAAACAAGACACATGTAATTCCAATAGCTGTCGACATAAAAGAACCCACATTCGGCATTCCTGGTACGAGATTTTCATTTATTAAACACTGCCTCGAATAATACGTGGCAAGTAAAAATAAGTTTTTTCGTATTTAGTTAACGAATCAGTGTGACACAAGTTACCGAATATGGGTGGAAGCGATGGCTATATAGATTTGACCTTGGCTCGGACAAACAAGCTGGATGATGCCGAAGATATATGATCATGGTATTCGTATTTTGCTCATTAACATTAGACGCGATTTGTACGATTGGAAATTCCATTAATGGAAAAATCATCCGTTTTAATAAACATGGAGCATCTCGCTATAAATAGGCCTGACTCGTTTTTTTCTGCTCGTCTTTTTTGGGGCCTCTACGACAAATAACATTCGATTTCTCTCGTTTATTTAGTTGCTTGCAACTTAAGTGAATCTACCTAAACCAGCCCTACCTTCAGATGTTACCTTAGATTTACAATAATATATTTTATATTACTTTATATTTTCCTAAATGGTTGTGCCCATGTACCGTAAAATTCAAAGAGATAAAGTTTCTTATCGGCTCAATAAAGATTTGTACATACACCTTTCGAACTGCTTACAATATATGCTTACATTTACTTCATAATGTCATTAATTGAAACCGTAATTGCTTTATTTTATTTTATAATTAACGAATAAATTACAAAACAAAACCAAAAACCAAAAATAAAATTCGGAATCTTAATGGTAATTTTCTGTTTTACTTTTAATGAAAACGATGAAATTCATACGTTACTGGCTGAGTGGAGGCAAAGAAGTTTACAACCTTCGAGTTCGTTGCCGTGATCGTTAATGTCATAATAATCTCAGATTGGGCAAAAAGCCGTGCATTGCTGCCTAAAAGGCCTTATCTGAATTACATTTAATTCCTGTATTCACAATTAATCTTTATTATCACTTACAAATATCATTAAATTGGATTTTATTTTAAGTAACTAATGTGTTGTACTGCAATATTTCGAAAATGATACCAATTTGTTACAGTTCTGCGTACAAAATGTCAAATAAATCGAACAATACAATATTTCGTTGGAATGACAGTCGTAATACCTACGGCCGACCGACGCTGCTGTGACGGGCTTAATTAAGCGGCCATGTTTTTTTTTTTTGTTCGCAAAAAAAATGTATCGCAATACTTCAAGACGGAATCCGAAGTGGAGTTATATTTTATAAAATAATAATATTATACAATCAAGGATACAGTGGTGAATGTTTGCGACTCTTTTCGACTATCCCCACCACGCGACCAAAAATATTTTGTAATGTTTTACGTCTTTGAGGTTTACATGCAGGAAGCAATAACTTTTTAACGGATCAAATATTAACCTAATCCTTTCACTTAATCAGATAAAATTTATTAACGTTAACTTTTTGTTGTAAATAAAATTTTTGGAAATTGTACGATTAAAGCAACGGAGTGACATGTCGGATATGGTTAAACGTAATTTTTTTTAGTCTTTCAAGCTTCTAGTAAGCACCTTGACTTTTTTATGAACAACAAATTACCTTAAGAATGGTAATTATAATATTTATTATATTATAACAATTATTTTAAACGTTAAATTAATATAAAAACGATCAAGAAGGTTTTGAGTGCAATCACTTACATTCAATTAAAAAAAAAATCGCGAAGTATGATTTTTTTAAATATATAAAAAAAAAATGTGAGCAAGCATCCAAAGACACGCAGTCTATTTTAGGTTCTAATTAAAGTCAAGGATTTATCACGTCTAAACATAAAATTTTATGTGTACACCGTTTAAAAAAATAAAACAATTTGTCAAACTAGGTTACAGCTTATATTTTTTACCCTTTTAATGCTATAACGATATACCATGTTTACTTTTCATAGCCACAATCATCCAATCCTGAACTCTTCATAAATGATTCTTAATTTAAAATCAATGGACGTTATATATATATTTTTTGTTGTATGTTCTTACAAAGTTTTTATTTGCCCTTAATATAGAACACTGAAATATACGAGGCTGTAGCTATGTGCGCTTCTTAAGGGCATGTCGTCCTAAGTAGGAGAACATTTATTTTATATTCATTTATTAATAAAATATGATTTGTAACTGGAGCCCAGATTATACTGCGTTTATACCATATAAAGCATTGATTTCCTAAGCGGACGGTAAATTAATAAATAAACTTTAGCAATGCTTCTAGAAAATTCTATCTGTAGTGTTACCGATTAATAAGTCGGATAACAGGTGCCTTTATGAAAAATGCATTACGAGCTTAGCCTAATTTAGATCGGAATGGTTAAATACTAGTACCCTTAGCATTACTTTTAGAGATATCCAAAATGTGCGGTTTTAAAACGTTCATTCGCAATAAATAGACAAATTTAAATTGTCACTTGGTAATGTCACATTTGACTTTCGGTTAGACTGCACATAAACAAATCGTCACAGCTTAAGAATCATATGCATGTCTTATATGAATATGAATGTATATTTTTATGCATATATTGGATATGTTTTTTATTATTATTAAATAATGTCTACCGTTTCTAAGCAACCGTTAGATTATAATGGAGGGAGGTACAAAGTTTATGGTCACAGATGATATACGAGATGAGTTATTGACAAGAATCACGTAAAAAAATTATAATCTGTTACGATTTTGAATTCAAAAAGGCCATATTTTACTCTTTCAAAGGCTTCCACTTAACAGTGTTCGTATAGGCGTCAATCTGCGACATTTATAACAATTCTAGCTTCGAGGTTAATTACACGTTTTCTCTGGACCTCATTTCGTTTACATTATAAGTTCACAATTTCTCTGCACTTTCAAAAGTCTCTCGAGTTTGTGACCTTTCGTCATCAGACGTTCGTTTTTACTCACAGCAACTCGGTCAGTTACAATAAGTCGGTCTCGCATGAGTTTGTTAGTTGATAAACATGGGTCATATTAATTAATGTATTGAGATCTAAGATTTTCGCGAGTCATTTAAATAAAACTAATATATTTTCGGATTTACTATGCGATTATTTATTACTTTAAAAGCACATAATCCCGACGTTCACGTAACTGCCCATAATCACGGTTGCTGTATTAGTTTTATTTAATTCCTGTACTATTTAACATAGAATAATAACAAAATAAGACACATGACTTCCACACATTTATATCTCGTCGTTCTATTTGAGGGGGCTTCTTTTATTTCGTTCCTTTAGACTTAAGCTCATATATAACCAAACAAAGTCGTTTCTGGAGTCAGATCATTCAGAGCGGCAAGCTCGTGTGTTATATCAATATACATAATATGGTTGAAGCATACGAACTCGACGCTTTGGAAATTAAAATTAAGGAGTGACCCCAACATTTTTACGTCACATACAAATTATTAAGTGTGACGTCACAGATTTTCACCTCTCTTTTTTTATGTGTCCAAAGGTTTTCCACTGTTGAATTTATTTAAGTTAACCCATATACAGTTAATCATAGGTGCGTTTAAAATTTTCTTATAAATATTTGATAAATTTCAATAACTCCGATAAAGTATCCGCTGAATGGGACCTTGTACATTTTATTACAGCCAATAATTGTTGCATTAGAATGTAACTAGCATTATAGCGAGCCGTGCTACCAGCTGAGTTCACGTCTTGCTTCAATAATCCGGTTAATCTCATTATGTAAGTGAAGAAATGACAAGGTCATTTATGTATTTTGGTAGTTGATGGAAACCACTACATAGAGTTTAAGCTTACCAAAAATATATAATCCAGATATATAAAAAAAAATCGCCACAAAATTCTTAAATATCTGCTTTAAGAAAAAACATACATCAGAACCTCCTACTCCTGAAGTCGGTTAAGCATTATCTATAACGTATATTAGTATACATTAGATCATTTCGGGATGATAACGCCAGCTGTATTGATAACGGCATGTTACTTAACTTATGGCCGGTTTTTGTAAATTCATGACCCGTTCCTTACCCACGCTCGCTTGCGTAACATAACAGAACTAATCGTAAGAAAAATCCGTAACTTCTTTATAGTTTTACAGATATTGAGAGCGTCCGATGTAAAACAATAGTTAGATCATAAAAGATGATACATAAATACAATTAAAGACATAGTTACGAATCACTCGTAAATTTTCTTTAAAATAAAACGCTTATAAACTGTCATTCATTAAAGACCACACGAATTTTGTTTCGGATGCAATGATTTATAATACAAATGGAAACTAAATAAAAACCTACTCGGCTTACAAATTGCGTTATAGTTTATGCAATCGGCAATATAATTTTATTACAGCATTGTGTACCGAATGACTTGCTGGACTTCATTCATGGTAGCCGTTACGATCATGAGGCGAAAAGGAAAGTAGCGTATCATATATAGAATTGCCGATGACGCTCCATGGTACATAAAATTACTACCTATGAATTAATAACTCATGTTATTTATGTGTTCTGTAATATAAGCGGACTTATGATATGATAACTTATGATATGATAACTTATGGTATGGTCCGCATCGTAATCTGTATCTACGATCTTTTAATTGTTTTTATAATTGCAATTTATTTTCTCCATCTTTAATTTTCTCCCGCGGTTTTTAAATTACAATTAACATGATTCCGATAGCTTTTTTTTTTGTTTCTTTAAAACGTCCTATTAAAGATCTAAAGGAAATCTCTCAGCTGTTATCCAAGAAGAACGATGGCTCAAAATGTTAACTAACATAATTTTAAAAGTCATAAGTTATTACGAGTAGTGATGTTATTTTAGAAATGGTTTTTACACTCAAGTCAAAAAAATAATGAATGTAAAGAGAAATGAATGTTTTCTCTTTCTTTTATTTATATATCGTAAACATCGATCGAAGATTTTAATAAATTTTAATATCGTAAAACGTTTTGAGATGTCACGAGAAAAAGTAAAATTAAATCGAAACTACTCAAGAATTACGCTGCTAAATATATTATCTTGTTTCCATGATAAAATAATTTACCAAATTCTCTTTAAATATTTTATCATCATCATCAGCCTATCAGAGCCCACTGCTAAGCAAAATTCTCTTTCTCACATGTAGAAGGTTTGAGCATTAATCACCACGCTTGCTCAAGACGGTTTGGTAAATTCAAACTTATAATTTAATATTATAAGTCCAGGTTTCCTCACGCTGTTTTCCTTCACCATCTGTCAGTGGTGTCTAAATACTCTTACAAAGTGCATATGACTCTGAAAATCACATTGGTATTTGCCAGGTTTCTAACCCGCGCCCTCATGCACGAGAGGCGGGTCTTTAACCTCTAGGCCACCACGACCACTATAAAATATTAAATCAGCTTAACTAAAATTAATTACATGATCATAACATTACTTATATTACCAAATTTTTTTAAACAACCCATCGAAATTAAGTGTAAGTTTAACGTCAATTAAATGTACATAGAATCTGTTTGGAGTTCATCTGAGATAAAAGCTTAATTGAGACATGGATAACATTTTACTAATGAAGAAGATCTCGTATGCACCTAGTCTTTGATTGAGTGTTAGCGTAGTGATAAATAGTGCTCTCAACTTTGTTATAACAATGTGTTCAAAGAACAGATTTGGTTTCTCAAGAAGACGTATGTAATGAGTTCCCATTATTGTAATACATAATGAGCTTTCACTCGCTGGCGGACGCCATGGTCGTATGAGACACGAAAATTCTTAAAACGATTGCAAAATAATCAAAATAAATATTATTGAAGAAATGTTTTAAATATAATTAGTTACTATCATTTGTTAACTTCGAGATGCATTTTTTAGATGTCAG
>DVQP01002958.1:0-11574 GCA_018231745.1 Danaus eresimus
ATATATATATATATAAACAAATATGTATATACTTTTCTACTATTAAAAAAAATTAATCAAGATTTCGTAGTACTTAAAGGTAAACAATAATAGCTCCATAGTTTGTATTGTCATATTGCGTCATGTGTGCATGCATAAAATTGTCCGTGCAGCATGCACACAAGACAGACTCTGCATGTTTTATGCAAATTTGCCTCGGTGCGTTGCTGGAGATATATCTAAAATCGTTTTATTAATGTTTCTATTATTGTCACGGAATAGACAAAATAAACCATAAAACATAAAACACACGATTGAATATATATCCAAGTTATAAAATTTCCTTTTTACATTAAACAGGAGGAAGCCATATTAAATTTGCGTTTATACCTTTAGCATAGCAACAAAACGTTCTCAAAGCGAAGTTTTTGAAGCCATGTTTATTGTTTTAAAAAATCCAATGATGATTTTAATAATCAAATTTTTATAATTCGCTATTAATTAACAGTGACATTAATGTTATCGTCGATAAATAGTAATGGAACCCAAATAAAACTAATTATATTAATAATTATATACAATATCGGAAGACTACCAAGTAAGCATTTCTGTAAATTAGAGATAGTCGAGCATCATAACAGACAATGGGTCGCTTGTTGAAATGTTATCTATACGCGTCCAGCATTGATATAACACAGACAGATAATTGCATCGACGTGCCTTTAATTATTAGAACACGAAATCTGTTATCATGGCACTGCCATCGATGCCATGCGAGTGAGAAGCGGCCGTCTCTGAGTGCATGTGCTGTCTGAAATCATGCTGGGGACTTGGCTATAATCAGATAGATCTCCGAGGATCAGATTCAGTCGACATTTTTGTAATGCGTGGAAAACGTAAAGACGAATGTCGTCGCGGGTTGGCAACGTCGCAGCCCGCACTCGACGACGACATCGTGTTACAGCCACCCGCGGTGACGCGATACAGCAAAGGTCAGAACGACGCGTACCCCCTGACGCCATTCGCCAAAGTCTCTTGCATGTAAACAATCCGTTCTCATATAGATATCATAAGTAAAGCCGTGGTACAACATTAGTGTTGCAACGTGGCCCGTGTCCTGTGGCGTCGCGTTGCCGCTATCTCTTTCTAGGCCTCCCCGGCCCCACCGCGGCCGAAGCTCCGCCTCTCGCGCATGACGCGCCGCCTGGCGGCAGCGCCGTCAAACGCACAGCACGTCTATGTACACCGATGCCACTTCGTACTTATGATTTCGCTGGACGTAAATTTCCATCGAGTCGGTTCAATGGACTTTTCGAAAACATCTAACGTATCAATTAACGTGAAAAACGCCTTGCTTTGTAAGAAAATTTAAGGAAGTGGTGTTGAGCAATTCGTTTACTAAAAATTTGTGTTATCAAAGTGTCTTATTCGTACCCTCGCTTGTGAGTACCGTGTCGAGTCCCGTTTGAAGATTTTGTAACGGATTTAAGCTTAAAGGTGAGTTATATATTCCTTTTCATAGCATTTAATTGTATTTATTGGCTATTGTTTTGTCTTATTGAGGTGCAAAAGAATCTTTTTTTGTTTTATTTTTCATAATGAAGGTAGTGGGTTACCTAACTGCGTAACGATATCAGACCTCATGGTTTGTGTGAAATGAACAAAAATAATCTTACGTAAGATGATAAGCGTATCATTTAATAAATTTATCTCTTACTTATCATATTTTTAAACAGTTCTTTTATTATTTATGGAGTATGGTAAATGGTATGCAGTAGCGAGAGCCAAGCCGTTCACCGTTTAGGCCTACAAGCCACAAGGCTACGGCCTAGCGCTGCGCCTCTCACCACCACAATCAAAGATCTAAAATACACAACACTTTATTGTTGAGCTGAATATTAAAACCCATCCAAAGAATTATATTCCTACGGTGTTAAACAGATTATGATAGAAAAATCTGTCACATAAAGTGCCTGACCTCGATGTAACAAAGATAGTATCACATTTCTAAAAACGTACACCTACTTAAATAACATACATAATGTTATAATCGAATTATTTTAATTATAACCAATTGGATTTTCCGCTGTATTGCGTCATTAGAATTAATCATTGATTGAAGCAAAAAGCGTATTTATATGAAATTATTAATTCGATAACAAATAAATTCATCTCGACTTTCATGTTTAAATCTATTCCTTTCATCTAAGAAATTTATACTTGATACAGGAATCAGCAACGCGATAAATTTGAAAGAATTTTTAATTTTCAAATTAATTTAAATTTTTGATTAATTATTAGTTTATATTGAAACACAAGACGCTTCATGTTGGCCATTCCAATTTTCTTTGTTTCATTATAAACAAGTTCTAATTGAGGGTAAATGAATAAAATACCGTTTGTTACAACATTAACTTATAACAATGCAATATAAAGTATAGACATGTTGAATGCTATTTTTCTTTTAATCACATATTCTTGTTTTGTCTCTATGCTTTATTTCTGTTTCAATAGTTCACAATTTAGGACAATAATAGCAATACATCGAACAATAAAAATATTACATAAAATTATGTAAATGCCACTTTGTATTCCGAATTCCTGAGACGCAGCAATTACCAGCACATGCAGATATAGACATAAAATGAAAGAATCGTACATCTGGCAGTTCGCCAGCATACAACCGCTGATTTCAATGTACGGAGCCATATAGGAAAGCTGTTCCATACGAAGGCATTTCTTTTATGAGATGATGAAAAATAAAAGTATTAGCGTGTAACATTTTCCTCCTAAACTATTAATTTTGTTTCATTACATCTCCGTGGGAGTGACAAGAATCAATAGATTACACGCTTTGGTGTTTTTGTTGAATTTTATGTCTATTCACACACAGCTTAAAGGACATCGAGACTTTGTAAATTTAAAGAGTAGGCTTTTTCATTGTATATTGTAACATGCTAATTTCGACGAAATTGTTATATATATTATGTTCTCTTCTGAACTACTCTATGCTGTCAATTCCATTAAAACGAATATACATAATTGTGGTATTAAAACAAAGGGAATAATATTTTATTAATTTATTTTATTTTCTTAAATAGCAAAAAAGACCTCGCGGCTGTGCTATAATTAGTCGTAGGCGGGCTCCAGTAAATTATATTATAATAATGAAACTTGGAAAAATTTACGTTAAAGTGTAGTTGTTCTAGAAACTTCTGGCAGTTTCTCGTCAAACATCTCGTCGTAGGTAGGAGCTTCATGTAGCTCGCAGCGAACGGGGCTATGAACAGATCCAACTGGTTTATTACTTGTCCGACTTTGTCCGAATACATTAATATAGGACGAGAAAACGTTCCTCGTAACTATTATACTGACTGACTCACTGCACTTGACTGAGGGAAAACACTTAGTTAGATTTTGGTGGTTATTTGAGAAAACGTAGATAGCATGTACGCACTTAAAAGACTTTTATACTATACTGTACTTTACTCTAGATTCCTTGGGATATTTTTATCGAATAAAAAATACTTTCTTACTGTAAGTGAAGTAACTATTGCCTAGTGCAACACTTTATAGATTCAGTCATTATAAGTAGGTGTGAATCGTTTCCCCTTTAATAGATCGGCTCAGTGTTTCTAATATTGTTCTGTTGTCGCAGGTGGTGTAGGATTGTGTCGTGAATGTAGTGTGTTGTGATGCGAGGCTAGCGCGTCGGCATGCGCGCGCGCCACTAGCCATGCGCGCGGTCACATGGCGCAGTACTCACAGAGGACACAGCCCATGCACAGGTAACACACACACACACACACGCGCGCGCACACGCACAGACACACGATACACGTTTAATATTAGAGACCTTTCTGGAGAATGAGTTGCCGCCACAAAGCTCAGTTGTACAGTCTGTGAACAGGTTTCCTATAAGGTATATCATACGCGTTCTTTATAGCTCCACCGTATCTTACGGTGAATTCAAGAGACAGTTACATCTGTATTATACAACACTATGTACTAACTATGTGTGCAATAACAACACTATATGCTTTCAAAATGATTTCTGTTTGCTTTGCGATATGTTTATGTCACTTATGATATATTTTGTATTCATTTGTCCCGCGACGTGTCAGACGGTCCCGTCCCATTCGGAGTCCCGACACGTTCGGAATAGAGAGCTGGCCACGTTCACACAGTTTCATGAATGTTACATTAGTGTGCGAATTTAAAATGACATCCAGAAGGAGATTTACAAGGGTCATAAAAATATTTATATATCAATAAATATTTTTATACCCTTCTTTTATGTCCTTTTGGTTAATTATATATTTTATAACTCCCGATACCCGTTTAAAGTAATATCTCGACACTTGTCCGACGAGAAATACAGGTATTTTTATAATTTTTTTTGGTAAAATTCGAATGATAATCGCCTACACAAAGTGTATTCGGCCATTACCTTTCCTTGAACAATTCGTAACAATTTATTAAACTAGTAATACAATTTTAAAGTTACCCAGAGCTGTAATGTGTGAAGTTTTAACGTTCAAAATATCTGTGAATAATCATGGTCATTACGTTTATGATACGATATGATACTTGTGGGACTTAGTACTAAATAAGACATTGGATAAAGCTTCCAATATACAAAACCCTATCCGGATTACGACTTGATTAACACATCATAGGTATTTTATTCTTACATTTAAGAGAGAATTCTCGTGATGTGATCAATCAAATCGGACAAAAGTCATTTGACCTTGAGAGTGCATAGCTCAGTGATAACCACAGCAGGTTGACGTACTTTAGACACAGATTAGGCATTGTTGACATACTGTTGTATTTATACGCTGTGGCTTTTATAAAATGATAACATACTAGTGATCCGCATTGTGTTTTTTATATATACTTATATAATCTGTAATAATATTATCATTAAGGTATTTAACAAAATCCGTTAGATTTATTTATTTATGAAATATTTTTGTAATATTCTGAACCGCAACCAAAAAATACTCTCCCTGTTAAATAAAATACTTATATTCGAAACACAAATTAATTGTATTTTAACGTATTACTTTGTCTTTTATATCATCACTTGATTACTTTGAGATAACTGTCTTAACAACATTTATAAAGGTGGTTGTTACAATATAATTAGTTTTTCGAGACAAAGTCTATATTCACATAACTGTACATAACATACATATACATGTACATAGCTTTGTACCTTTTATGTCCGGGCTCGTGGGTGAGAAGTTACCGTCAACTGTCAACGTCAAACAACGTCAAACAACGTTTCTATTTTGAAAATAACTTTGTTACCTAAAATATTTTATAATAATAGAAAAATGATGAATGCAATATATATAAGCTGCCGCTATATATGGAAATAGATCGTTCGTTTAATTGACCCTTCGACCCGGTCATATGAATGTATGTCGATATGTTCAGATTTATATCTATCGATCGAACAAAGATGGCGACACTATCGAGCATTGTAAGACAGACGTGTCGCTTAATTAATTGCGTCTTGTGTGAATTTAATGTGTTCTGACATGCGAGACGTATAACTTACTGTAGAAGCGATTTACTATATTGATCTAGGGGAAAAGGTAACACACATACAACAGTACTGACACACTTTGACATTAATGACTCAATATTGTAAAAAAAAACATCACTCGAATAAAATATATCTAATATAAGACAAATAAATAAATTTCGCTGTATTACAGGACGTTTTATCAATTATTTTTAGTTTTCAAATCGTCAGTTGCAACAATAAAGCCAGGGAGTAAAATAATAAATGAAGTAAGTCTCTTATATCGATTTCCAACGACCCAGTTAAAACAGCAAACGTGTCGCCATCGGTTTTAACTATGACAAATGACGGTTCAAATTACTCTTCGTCTTACTGACGTGCATTATTAACAAGTGTGCTCTCATTGTTTTAAGTCTTACCATGTTTAAATTGTAATATAATCATTCTATGTACAAAGAAATTAATAAATAATTAAAAAAAAGCATTCTATTCGTCCGTAACAATTCTATTTGAGTACTGAAATATATTAAATATTTTTTTACAATAAAACTTTTCCAAAAAGTTTTCGGTTTCAGTAAAACTTATTACAATAATACTTAATATATCTTTTGAACATAAAAATCACTTGTAAATGTACAGACTGTATTTCACAATGTTATGTGACGAAACAAAACAGTGTTGAGGCGAGAGAATTTTATCAATTTAAGACTTGGGAGTCCAATAACTCAGCGAACAGTTTACAACTCAGCTGATCGTGAAACTGTATCTGTGGTGGTGCGACGTTGCCACACCGTGCACACCACACCACACCACACCACACCGAACAACCCATGAGAATAATGTCTTGCATGAGTTGGAAAACAAAGTCCCCTTTTGTTATACGAGGCGTTAGTAACACGTCTATTATGTATGTATATATAGGTACTTTCTTTCATCGAAGTTCAATAACATTTGTTGCAAATGACATCCATAAATTATTATTCAGTACCCGATTTCTTTAGGAAAAAACCTTGCAGGTTCGCGGAACTGCGGCAACTTGTTACTTGTAACGGTTTCGAACCAATTAAATATGGCGGAACGGGTTCGTTATTTGAATTTCGAATTTAATTGGTCGTAAGAAACATCGAACAAGTCATACATGGATAGGAAACTCTCAGGGGCACCCATGAAATTCATTAAGTATAGTTAAATATTTTATATATAGTGTTTTCACCACATATATAACATAACAGGAGCTTAGTTATTGTGAATAATCAAGTACATATTTAAATCATTTATCTTTATACTCGAATTTTATTTAAATGAAAATCTTAGTGGTTACTAAATGTTGAAGGCTTATCAAAATGAATTTTCAATATGTTAATTGAAATACATTTTACGTATAAATTCACATAGGCGGAGTGTGGTGAGGTCAGCCCCAAGCCTTGTTCATTTTGGCTAAGGGGTAGATACAGCAGTTTTGGTTAACATTTGATATTCCGTTAATGTAATAATATTTTTTATTTTAATATTGTTCTACATGTCGATATCATGTTACTTTTGTTAGTCTATTGCTTTTTTATGATTAAATTAATTTATATGACATTCGACGTAAACATATTTATCGTTTTAATAATTTCTATTATGTTATATTACGTGATGATTTATCTTTGTTTCTTTTACTGGTATATAATATGTGTTTTTTCTTGTACTAATTTTATTTAAATTATTAATACAACAAAGGATTTTAATAAAGGTTGATTGCAACTAATCTGTATGATCAATGTACTATACTACTGCTATTTAAAGTACTGTTATTTTATTAAATCTAAGCCCTAACACTATTCAATAGCTGACAATAAAAATTTACAATTATTTTTAATTCGGTCTATACGTCATAATTTTCATGCTAAGCAAGTGTGTTTAAGTTCAAACCACAAACGATCTTATGTGAATTGGATATTTAAATATCATGATGTTTGTGTAAGTAATTATAATAATTTGTTTTTTTACTTTAAAAGTTATGATTAAAACTGTCTTTGACAGTGTTTGTCTCTTTTATAGCGAGAATTGAAAACTGTTTCTAAAATTAAATGGAAAGTTGTCATAGAAGAGAAACTTAAAATTAAGTTTAAACAGATGGTATACACAACAATTCTGTGGACTTTTTGAAATATATCATCACATTATGAAGGTGTATGCACAATCATCCTGATGCTGTTTCTTAGTCCCCTGTGTTCACCTCTGTCATAGATCACACATATTTCTGCTAAGTAATTGTCTATGTCTGTGTCTGCGAACCTCCATGCCCCCCGGCAATGTCATTGCTTGTGTTTATTGCTTAGCGGCTTGTGCTACTTCTTATTTTGACAATTTAGAACAATTTTTACTTTCAATATATGTGTATTGGATGTGGTAACAGTTGCACAAACATCATTACTACTATAAATTCTCATCAAATTAAACCAAAGCAGGTGTATAAGTTCCATCCTTAAGGTATAGAAACTTTAATGTCTTCAATGGAATCTAATTGAATGCTCTCAGTGGGTCTCATGAATCAGGTACATACAGAAACTGTTTCACAATAATATGAAAGTAATCCAACAAGTGATTTCTGAGAGATCAACATATATATGATATAATATATATAAAATATGATTTCTAAGTTTTTAAAGCCCTGCACAGGACTAAGCTTAAGGCGACCTTATCAAAAGCTGAAGAAGAGCACTAACTGATTAATATCAAATGCCTATTACATTTACATATAGAGTAAATGTTTAGAATTATGCACAAGCTGATGTCACAACTTTAATAGAATTGAAACCTAGAAACCGCCAATAAGAAAGTCATTGACCTGGCGCAAAAGTTACCTGATACTAAGAAAACCCAGGTTACTGAATGTCTATTGCTCAGCCACATTAATAATTTAGAACCCAATTATTATTTCTATCATATGACACTACTGGGAAAAGAAATCCGTGATAGCACCATACTATGTAAATAAATTATGAAAGGCATACTTCACAATGCGAGCAATTTAATAATTATGAATTTTCAAATTCCTTGAATATCAATCAACCCCAATATCAATTAACATCAAATCCAATATCAATTTTAAAATACAATATTGGTATTAAAAATTATCAGTAAAGCTTAAACTATGTTGTTATTGAAACTCTTAGAATTGCAGGTATTAAAAATCTTAACCTAATAACTGGAAATCATGGTAAAAAATCTGTAATAGTCAAGATATTTCCCAGTAAAAACTTAAAAAATCTAATAAATCCAATAATACGATGATAGAGCGATTTCCAAGCTGAGGTTAATATTTTAACCATTGATCCTAATACATCAATAGAATGAGCCTCTACAAATAAGAGAGTTCATAATCAAAGTCACCTGCTGCCATCCAATCCTATGTCTTCAGAGCACTTCTCACATTATCCCTTCCCAGCATCCAGATATAATGCTACATGCGAAAGACATATAAATGAAATTTTAGGATGATGTTAAAAAGGTCCCACATAAAAGGAATGATTAAATCTCACCAGTCAAGATGATTCCTTTAGTTACACCAAGGATGATAATAGCTATCATAATTTCGTGTATTCCTAGACAAAATGACGTTCTTAAAAAAAATTACAAACTTTTTCAATAGAACAAGAATAGAGGCTTTGTTTATTACAAGTTTTTGGAGCAATAATGAATAACTACCATTGGTTCAGAACAAAGATTTGGTTAGTAAATTTAATTTGTTTGTTATGATAACTAAAACAAATTGCTTGGGCTTTTCATTGCATCTATAGAAATGAATCTGACCAAAGTTCAAACTGGCCTTTTATACCACCATGAAGACTATCGTCTCCTAGACTCTTGAGAGGAGTATTTCTAATGGTGCTGAATTACACACCTCGTCTGTATCATGATCAAGCAAATGTTAATCCTAGAAGTGAGAAAAAGCAATATATTAGATCTTTGACAGACTAACTGATATTAACAGATGGAGCGGATTAATTAATATTATTTCATTATTTTATAACACAATTGTTGTGGCGGAGTTAATTTTGTATTAAATATAAGAACATAAGTTGTCAAAAAAGATTAAAAGATACTAGTCAATAGGATGAATATTATCTATTGTTGTTAAGGGAGGCTAAGAATTAATTTTATACTGGCTTTTAATATTTAGCGCTTTTTTTCCTAAATTCTTGTTCCAACAACAAGTGGCATATTTAATTTGTAAAATGACAATTATTATATTTTAAGATACTTTAACACAAACACTTCACTGTACCCTAAATACGAATCCACATTGTACCAGTATGCAGTTGATGAAACTTATAAGTTTTTTCATTACAAAGATTATCCAAAGATTGTATCAATTAATATATGAGTTCATCTCAGTTACTTCATTTAAGAAAATCTGTTGCATCAGGACTAGGTACATCAGGTAATCATATGTGCTGTTGCTTTCTCAAAAGTCAAAAATATAAATGTCTTAACTAAAAAGGTTCGTTATACGGTGCAAACCAAACATCGTAGCAGAACCCTTCCTGTTGGACCACAGTGACACTGACAGGTGTTTTACTATGACAATCATGAGCAATTTCTTAGAACACTAGTATAGTGATTGTGATTGAGTTCAAAGACAGAAAATATATATGGCATAGTTTTAAATATTATCGTTAACTGGGGGCATGTACGTACTGTATCCTGAACGTGAAAACGACAAGCATACATTGTGTACAAAGAAAATAAGCATGTATAACATTTGAATACATAAATATATAAGTAGAGGTAAAAAGTGGCAAGTTTCTGCACGTAACACCGAATTGATTTAACCGAGCCATCGATCGCATTGCCGCTCCTCGCGGCATCCCTCTTGGCGACGTTGCCGCTCCGTGCTAGTATTTACCGCACGCCGCTTGCGTCACCGTATGTTGGGTGACTACTGAACTGAACTCTGATCATATTGAACACAACCATCCTCACTCCTCGCAAGATTTTTGTATGTTAATAATGTGACCATGAACTTCATATCCATACGACGGATGTTTTATACTTACAAAACATCGCTTCGCTAACTTTTTAATAAGATTGTATGTAACTACTAAACTCTTAAAAAGCGTCCTCGGCTTTATGTCATTGTAATATAGTTTTGGGATTTATCCTGACGATGTGTATTAACCAGTTTAACATCAGATTAGCTACCTTTCGTATACTTGAGATTTTGTTTTGCTGGATTACATAAATAAAAAGTACTATTTTCAGAGTTAATAGTTTGTGGGCCCGGAGATATTTTTGTTTCATCGGTCTTAACAAACTAAATTTTGTTAATTTTTTTTATAAAACAAATACTTTTTGAGAGGATTAAACTGTTTTATCAAGTATTTCTTAAACATTATTTCAAAGAGATTGTGTTTATCAATAGTTTTTTTTATGGGAAAGATTTACGGAATCTTGTTACTTAAATAAAATGTAAAATTTTAAGCTATACAACATATATTTAAACATTTTATTCACATTGTCCTTGATGTACTACGTCTATACCTGAGACCACCAAGGCTGGTCTTCAGACACTACACTCGTGTATCCCGATACTTGCTAAGCATGTTTTAAATTTTCTACAGTTCATAATATTCATATCAACATTTTCCATTCCATATAGAGAAGTATAAACAAACAAAATAAGACTGCAGAGCCAGTGAGAACCTCACACATATTTCGCCACGTCTACATTCTGTTGACCTTTCCAGAGCTCTTCACATGTCTTCAAGTGGCTTGTTCAGATTATATATGTGTATGTATTGAGAGACCAAGAGATCTTGTCGCGGTTTACAATACGCTTTGTAACATCGGGTACAGAAACTACTTCAGTGTACATTTACTTTTCTTAAAATCTGATAAATACGATTATCTTAAATAATCTCTACAAACAAAAAAAAAAATACACAATTCAGTACATAAATAATTTTTTTACCATCCAAAATGTTTTATATGTTAATTTTCGTAGTTAATATTGTATTATAATACTATTATTATTTTTAACTTGGATAGCACTCCTTTATATATATATATAT
>DVQP01002959.1:0-11574 GCA_018231745.1 Danaus eresimus
ATATATACTTAAATATCATATTCGTATCATGCAAAAAACGTATTTACGGTATGCAATGGTCAATTCGAAATTAAAATGAGATTTACATATTATTTATACGTTTAGATACATTCGTGTCCGCGTTTTGCTAGGCGAAAGCGGTTTCCCTAATAAAAGTTGTGAAGCCGAAATAAAAATCGATACCTTCATGATTTCTCAATCGACAGTGTTCGATATTGATCGTTAAGAGTTAAAAATAAAAAAACCTTGAGTCTGTGGGTGTTCGGGCGACACAGCCGTGCTAAAGGAAACCAGTGAAATATAAAATTAACTGAGACTTAAATATTCCTGTTTGCGCTATTAGGGTTGAATTTATTGTATATGTTTGATTTCAATACGATCATTAAAAATTCTGATAAAGTATTTTAAAAATTTTAAGGACATTCCTTAAACATAGCACCCGATAATACTGACGTAACTCATCTGAATATTCAAAAATACTTAAACTCAAAACAGTGTTCAAAATAATATTGAAATGGTTAAATTAATTGTATTAATTAATTAAATTTTTTGTCTATAATGCCATATCATGTAGTGGTTACCGTATAAGACAGAAACCAAGTAACCTGTCCAATAACTTAGACAAATCTATGTAAAATAATAAAATTATTGAAAGCAGTAATGTATTTTTCTAAAAAAAAGGATACAAAACAGAAGAAAATAACCTTTTAATCCATAGAATTGCAGTTATTAGTTGGATAATTCAGACATCTATTACGTACATAGAAAATATACAAACGTATGTATTAATTTTCACTTTTTAATTATATTATTTATTAATAAGTCTATACATACTGTTTTTACATCAATTTAGCTATAGGACTTGCATTATTAACTTTTAAATAACATTCATATACAAATTTACATTAAACTTCGAAGTGCGCATAAAAATATGACATAGTGTTCTGATTTATGTGAAGCATTTTTAATTAAGTAGGCAATCGGTCTTATATTATTCATTACACCAGTAATTTTATAATTATATAACATTATGGAGGAAGGAATATTTTATATAAATGTTTTTTCCAACTACGTTGTGGGAATCTCAATAAATATGTACTAACACGTTAATAATCACGTGATTTAAATCCACATATACGGTAGAAAATTTTAATAACATGATATGATATATGAATTACTCTTTGTCTTGGACTTTATTATTAAGGTATAAGCAATCAATGGTATTTTCATAATACAAACAACGTTAAAGAAATAACGAATGCAAATACGTATATAAAAATAACAAGCACTTTGCGATGGAAAAATATAATCAGTAGAATATTACGATTCAATGCCAAAATACTGGGAAAATAACGTGAAGTTCAATAGAACAAAACTAATTATTGTTGTGCATATAATTTTAATCGGATGGTCACGGATAATAAACCACTAAGTTGTTCATAGAACAATACTAATCTAGCAGTGTTTAACCAAAGCCCAAGAAAAACGTACAATCTCGTCCACACCTGTTCGGTGTTTTATGAAGCGCAGTCGTTAAAACGTAAATTGGCTAGGTTCTTTATAAAGGCTGGACGTTTCATCCCCGCGACTGTTCTGTGATTATCGTGCGTATAGGAGGACCTTTGAGATGTACAAGTAAGTATAAAAAAAATTATAAAGTTCGTGAATAATCCTATCAAAGCAACTAAAGCCTACATAAAGAAGTGAATTTTAAAAGTGTTTCCTTTTTTTTTATAATGAAAAATCAAAATAATTATATGAGTTTTATAAATAACTATTAAATTTTAAATAATTGTTTCGCATGGTAAGCGGTAATTGGCGCGTAAGCAGGCAGTTCCCGCCGCTTATTGTCTTTAAACAATGACATTTTTTTAATGTTTCCACCACTCTAAGTTTGTGTTATTTTAAACTTTTGACAATTTTAGCCAACTCAAATAACTGAAATTACAAGAACATGTTAATTGAAACAGTTCATCATTAAAAAAAAATATATCGTATTCGTAAAACAGTCATCTACAACATATTATATATAGACATTTTAAAATGATTAAGTAAAAAAATAAATCACTATATTTCTTATCTCATTGTATAAAAGATTAATAAACTTTAAGTGTCTTTTTTTTAAGTATTATTAAATAATGCAATAAAGAAAAAAATAGCAATAGAAACGAAATCTACATGACAGAGACAATCTAATTATTATTTATTTCGAATGCTTCCCAATATTTTTTTATATTTCTAAAAATTGTAATTCGATTAAACCAGCATATTCTACATGTGTAATGTTTGGTTATAATTAATATTAATTATGTATATAACCTTAAAGCATCTGTCTGTAAACAGTGCCTACAATAACTTTTCATAACCGCAAGCAAACCTGACCTTAGCCTAGAAGCATTGTTTACATTCCCACATTAACATCAAGAACGCCATATCTTTATGGAAAGTTGTAAAATATACAAAAAAAATTCGAAATTGTAAGTCGCGGTTATATTAAAGTCTCTAATGATAGTTATCTATCGACTTTCACTCTGTTATCGTTTTTTTTTTAATTTATTATTTATGGAAATATTAATTAAGAGATTACTATGACGCTTTTGGCACAAGTTCGCTTGGTTAGACTACGTAATGTTTTCCGATTCACGTACAGTAAGCAACCTACGTTAATAATGTTATCTCTCAAGATTTATGAATGAGAAAATTGCTTACTGTTCGTTTTTACGACAGCTTACCGTTAAATTACAATTAAATATATATAGTCAATTAAACTAAATAGTTTTGTGTTAAAATATTTACTGCAGTTAAGATACAGATTTGTCAAATATTTCATTAAGAATAAACGGCATCACTATTTGATAAATGTACGCAAGAACCGAATTTATATATTTTAATAATTTATCCTTCCAAGGAAGGTGTTAGTGTGCGAATATAAAATATATAATTAACCTTCTTACCTCATTTCATGCAAATCTATCAAATATTCACGGGTAACCAACGGTTTTTTTTAATTAATTTGATACATATATACAAATAAGTTCTCCGTCTATTTTCATCGGGACATCTCAATTCTTTACGACTTACTCGTATCTACCACTGTACCTATACATTTTGTAAATAACATACTTCCCTCGGTGCTGTGGCTAAGAAAATTTTGTTGTGCTTTACAAAATTTGTCTTTTTAAAAATAATAAATAAGTTAATGTTAGATCGTTCAGCACGGTTCAGACGATGTTAGCCACTACTAGACTTTCTCATATTTATTTACCCCCACACACGTATAAAAGACACTTGTATAAACTTTTTTCAAATATGGGCGGGAAAAGAATTACATTTTCCATATTTGAAAATCAATTTAAGCCGAGTTGTTGGAATGTCGTTGTTGGCTGTGAATTCTAAGAGATCATTATTATCTTTCTCTTTGTTTCAACCATACTGTATAAATAAACAATGAAAGAGAAAACAAATTTATAAAAACCGGATAAGGCAAAAGGTGGTCTAATCGCTAAATGACGATTTCCATCTAATAACCTTGGGTTTTAAAACCATTTAAAACTATCTGTGCTAAGGATGATTTTGACGAATGCATTTAGGAAATCTATTGCTTTAAGAAATTTAGACTAAATCTTTAATTTAATAAAATGAACTATTGAACGTCCTCCTTTAAAATATTTAAAAGATGTGACAACATGGATTGATAAGTTTTGATAATTCTAATAAATAGCAATTTTTTGTAATTTCCTTTGGCGATTCATGCCGGGATACCCACAACATCGTTTAGCTAATATGTAATTAATTCATTCGGACCAAATCAAGGATAGTAGGAAGCGAAGGACCTTCAATTGTCATCAGTATATGTAACTTTGTTTTAGTTAACTCTATCCCAGTAAGTTAATATTGACCGAATAATAAATATGAAAATAAAAATCAGTTGTGTTACTCACAATATAGCATTGGAAAATTGTCTTTAATTTTATTTTTACCTTTATTACAATAGTGCATAAAGTTGATTAAATAATTTTCATTATAATATATTGGCGTCCAAAATGGGGCACATCATGTTACTTCCACAATCGGAAAAAATGAATAAACTATATTATGATTTGTAGATATTTTCTCCCGTGTCTCTACCTGGCTGTGGTGACGTCAGCGCCGCAGGATTCCAACATCACCTTCGTAGAAATACAACCGTTGCCAGAAGACATACGAGCAGACGTTATCAGCTCACAGAGATCCATAGCTGAAAACCTAACCTCGGGAATACCAATAACAACAACCGATAGTGAACTTGAACAAGTAACAACTGAATTTGAAGACGTTCAAACGACGTCGTTACCAGAGACAACTACGCGAAAGGTTACTCAGTATACCTACAAACCAAAACCTACTTCTAGAACGTTCTCAAAACCCCGACCCAGAGTTATATCTAATTTAAACTATTCAAATAAACCAAAATATATTTCAAGTACGAATTTAATAGACAAGAACGATAAACGAAAATTCAAGAGCCACTGTCGATGCGAAAAAATATGGAACTGTCCCAAACTTCAGATCACAATCCCCAGGTGTCCCAACGAATATTTTCTATGCTGTTTCTAATATAAGAAGTAAATCTCTGTATCTTTTGAACAATAAAGTGCATCATTAATAAAATTGTAACACAGACGAAAAACTACCTACGTTTGTTTAGTTTATTTTGTCCGACTTATTAACATTGTTTATGTAATTTAACTAATGTTATAAATCAATTATTATTATTAACGTATCACGTGTTTCTTTGTGGCTTACGTTTTGTCTTTTCTTATATTAAAGTTTCATATAAACTTATTTATCTTAAATTTATTAAACCCATCCCAATATACACATTGAATATAGTCCCACCGAAATGATTGCGACATAACTATCATTTTTAAAGACGCACTTATACTACGTCCTGTTTTAATAAACTTTGAAATAAGTATATTAACATATAAGTATATTTATTCTTTTATACATTATCGTTAGGCACGCATCAGTTTTCGAAAATATTAGGTATTTTTTCTCCTGATTTCAGTTTCTTTATACTAAAAAAAATATTTAAAACGTTTGTTATTGAGAGACATTTCGATTATTATATCCTTGGATTTAAATAGCGTAAATAGTTTTAAATAATAAATTTGCTAGTTAGTCTTAGATATAACTAATAAAAAAAAATTGTTTTCTTTCAGCTTAGTAAGACTAACATAATAAAGAATGTATTTGTAAATGTAATAGTAAAGAAAAAAAATTAAAATGTAATAAAAATAGATTGCATGTAAATAAATTATTGAAAAGAAATAACCGTTTTTTTTATATTAACTAACAAACTATTCAATATATATATGAACTTTTTGTTGTAGATAAGCTCCAGATAATAAACTTTTTTTAATAAGCTTTTAATAACTTCAGTATCTTTGAACATGATTTTGACCCCCTTTAAAACATCGGATTAACCCGAAATTTTTCACACTTATTAAGGGCCGATGACAATTTTATATTTTAAACGGTTGGACTTACTAGGATAACAGGGTTAGCGATTTATTGTTTTCCCAAAACCCGGTAGTGTCTGCGTTAATGTGTCCAGTAAAAAAAATAAATAACACAGCTTCAAGAAAAAGATAAATACGCATCTACGGAAAATTCAACTAAAAAATGAGAAATGAATAATATTTTAAGACTAAAAAAAAAACGCTTTCATAGAAAATCCAAATAAAAAATGGAAAATAAATTGGGGTGCATGGTATCAATGGTTATAAATCTTAAATATCTTGAAAACCACACTACTCTTATTTCTCATTTATTAAAATTTATTTTCCATTTTTTATTTGGATTTTCTATGAAAGTGTATTGTTTAGTTTGCTAAATTACGTGTCTTGCTGTTAGGTAAAATAAACATACACATACCCATAAAATATATTCTTTATTCATTTATTAACATACAGATAGTTTACAATATATATATTGATAACACAATATCTAATTTTACAAAAAAGAAATTGCAAAGAGTAATACAAGAATAACAAGGATTAAAGAAATTGAGATTTGACGGCAGTGAAAAAAGGCACTTATTAAGAAGAGTTAAATTAATTTAAATAAAAATAAAATATATTTGCATCTGTGACACTAGCTCCATGTATTCATCGACATATGTTATTTAAACAAAACGAGAAAATCACTTAACACACTATATATTGACACAACATACTTAATATATATTAAAAAATAACCAAATATATGCTCCTTATTATAGTAATTAATTAACTGCACCAATATAATTATCCTACAACCCAGCTATAATAGAACTGTTTCACACTTAATATATTAATAGAAAAATATTTTTTTTTTATCAGTAACATTCTTCATGACTTTAATATGAAATAAACTCTAATTATTGTCATTCTGTTTTTGGTTTTGAACTTAATATTTTAGTCTGGAAATAATATGTTTCTTTCTGTTCCGCAACGTTCCTGAAATGATATACACAAATGAATAAGCAACAAAACGTTGGTAGACAGTTAGAAAGCTCCCAAATTTTATTAAAAATATGTATATGATTTATATAAGCATAATAACAGACAATTCTACAACTATATTTCTTTTTATAAAGACACAATGCATCCGATATCATGGACGTTTATATGGAATACTTTTAAATATATTTGTGTTCGTCAGTCACCTGGTGGTGGCATACAAGATGCACGGGCAACAATCTGGCGCAGAACTCGCAGGGTATGAGGGGCGCGGGGGGATCCGGCGAGCGGCGAGAGCTGGCGACGGGGAGGCGAGGGCCAGGGGAGGGGCACGGACTACGGTACTGAGCCAGGTCCGGCCGGCAGCCGGTCTAGAACATAAAGACGCCTAGTAGATAATTTATTGACAAATAGATTACATTATAACCCATTAATGAACGTCACCTGATGCAGAACCAGATCCTCTAGCAGGACGCTGGTGCCGCAGAACTCGCATGGAGCCTCCTCCTCGTGACGACTGGATCCATAGAAAAAATAATGTTGATAATCTACGCTTATATTAAATACACTAAGCTATAGTAAAAACTTACTTGTGATTGGTGTCTGTGTTTGAGTTTGAATTGTATGGCGCTATGACCTTGAACAGAGAGATATTTTTAGTAAATAAACCGTTAATTGTGGTCAAGATGAAATGTACAACAAACCTCATTAAGTCCTCTCCTTAGTTCCCTTAAAGAGGTCTTTATCTCACTGAACCGATCCTGTCTCTCATTTTGAATGTTTCTATATCTGTCATTGAACTCCTCGGGAGTCATCGGCTTTAAGTTTTTTAGTTCCTTCCTCACTTCACCCTCCACTTCCGCCTGTCCACTAAGGACGTGACCGATGGGGTAGACGTGTGGCCTCGACCACACTCTTCCTTGCAGCCGGTTCTTCCATGACTGGTCGTCTATTTCCCTTTGGTGAAGAGCGTCCATTTTCCGAAGCCTCTCTAATTTCTCAGCTGGGTTCAGAATGACCGGCAGACCTTAAGCATAATTTGTTTCATGAATTGTCTATACATTCAAAATTAATTTGTTTCGTTTAGCCATTTAAACTGTACTGTAAATAAATTGATGTGTTACCTTCTCCTAGTTTTCTTATTAGTTTCCGCGGATTACATACTACAACATAATTGTGAAACTACTTACTGGTCAACTATATTAAAGGAGATTATCCTGATAGAAAGCTCAAAGTTGTAAAAGAATAAAAAGCAATTTGGATACAAGTTTGAAAGAAAAAAAAATTATGAAGACAATATTTTAATGACACCCATTTCTCGTTATATTTCTGTTGACACAGGTATATAATATAATTATCAGTAATATATAAAGTCAATACGATATTTTCAAATATTCATATCATTCATTTTATTTGAAGTAGAAGTATATATATATATATATATATAGAGGTTAAAATAAGCTTGTAAACTATATAAAAGTAATATATATACATGGTATATAACGTAAGAAATTATATGTACCTTTGTGATATATGTGCTCAATATTCATTGCATTTTGTTAATCAATCTCTTTTGTTTTAACACCTAACAATATAAAAGTATTTTATATTCATATTCCAAGTTAGTATTCATCATGTTTCAGACAAACTGAAAGGCTAATGACAATGATTGCTCTCGTCTCCATATATAACATATCTGAATAACAGCAACGGATTACCAATTCTTATAAAACTAAACATCAATCAAAACTAAGCTTATAAAACAATATGATAATAGAGAAAATCTGAAAGTAATTTACCTTTGCTTTTCAAATAAAAATTCAAACCTGTTATTTAATTTAATTTGGGTGATTTATAAGAACATTTTAATTAAATTTGGAACATTTATATGTCGTGCTCTAACTAAAAAGGGTTTTCATACCCCTTGCCAAGTTCTCCTGGTTTTGAAGTTGCCGCTGCGTCTCTTCTCGCTGTTGGCGCTGGAGTGCTGCCTGCAGCACGGGCCCAGAGGAAGATGGGGGAGGAGGAGCAGGCCGCTTCTTCATAGAACCACGGGAACTGAAAGGATAAGTTATAATACAAATGAAATTAATTACAAAATTATCCGATACAAAATGAGTTACTTCAAAGTTGTTACGTTTTTCTCCAAAAAAAAAAATATAACATTAAGCCTTAGAATATTGATATTTTTTTAAGACAACTCTGATTTTCTTTTGTCATTAAAAATATACAGGATACAAGTCATGGAAGTAATTTGAATTAAAATTTACATTTAAATAAATGTAAAATACAGTCAATGTAAATTCTGAGTAATCGTGATTGTGTGAATACCGAGAAGTCCGCTTATTGTTATACTGTTGCTTATTAATATTAAAGTAGATGTAGACAAATATAATTAAAACAGACTGGATGCCGTTTGGATAAGTCAAAGATTCATTATAGCAGGCAGAATGTTCTGACGATACATGTTACTTTTTTCATAATTAGAAACTTTCTTGTATTCTCATTGTGTAAACGGTAATTATAATTATAAAAAAAAAATGTCTCCGTACTAACCTAGAGTTCCTTACTTTATCTGTACCATCATTCAATGGGTGCTGTCTCTCCGTTCTCTTCACCCTGGGAATAGCTCCATTGGCGTTAGTAATATTTTCCTCTTTCGCCTTTGAACTGTTCCCCTTACTGGTACTGGCTATAGCGGTGGGTTTATGCCAACTTGTGGAGGCTGTTTGATCAGCAGCAGTGTTCATGACTTTTGTGTGGTTCTTCTGTGGGAATACTGAACGGTTTAAATTATTCAGCCCGTTTGATAGAGGTGTTTTATCTGTAGCAACCTTCTGCTTTGTCGCTGACGCCTTAATACTCTGTATTGGTACTGGGTCTGCAAATACAATTTTAAACAGAGATCATTTATCAAGTTTATTTAATATAATTTTCATAGCTATATTATTTATTTAGACACATGTCTTTATTCTGAGAATTCTGGACATATGAACTGAGTGTTTGCATTACTGTTTTTTGTAGACTATCAATTAACGCGTGAAATTTGAAAAATAATTGCACATTTATATCATGTTGGTCCATGTATTAGTGTGTGAGTGTGTGAGTGTGTGAGTGTGCAAGGCAAGTATGTGTGTGTATGTGTTGTTACCATCATCCAGTCTGATAAACCCGTGGTTGGAGTCGATGTGCAGCTGCCTATACTTCATCATGACCCACTCGCCACACTCGCAAAGCTCGGTGCGCGCGCCGCAGTAGCGCTCGTGGGCGGGCAGCTCGCGGCGACGCAGTTCCAGCGTACAGAATCTGGAAGCATATGTAACTACATGAACAGCAAAAGAACTTAACATCTGTTTACAATTTATCTGTAAACCGTAATAGTTATAAGCTTATCGTGGTAAATTCTTTTTAAGCATCTTGTGAATAAAACCAGTAAGTGTACCCTCAAACCGTGGAATCAATGCCATGGACACGTTTTCAAAAATATCCATATAAATTATTTATAATTGAGCAACATTCTACAACCAAAATATTTATTTATGCTGAAACCTCTAAAGAATTTTACCAATGAGTAAAGAGTACTACGCTGACGTTATTCGACTTCGGTGATGGTTTGGGCTTGGTGTTATCTATAATTGAGTGATTTCATTCAACCATATTCTTGTGAAAAAATACCAAAGCATCCGCAAAAGTAACATGATATCTTTCTTGGAAAGCAGAAGAAGATTAATATACCAATTAACAGCGTTGTGTTCCTTAAACAGTAATGGTTCTTTAAACAAGATCGATAAGGTTTCTTAAAAGTCGTTTAGCCCAATCTTGGTACACGAACTGAAAAATTAAGAACTGAAAATTGGCCATTATCTATCCCTGATCTTAATCCACTTAATCATATCATAAATATGGTAAGTTTTAGGGCGTTGGTCTCTCTGAACCCCATCTTAATTAAGTGTCCCTATACGCCTGAAAGTTAAAATTTTTTTCGTAGAAAGAGTAGGCGCTGCTAATAATAACAACGCTAAATGTTTAAAAAACTGAATACTAGCAAATAGTGACCATTAAGTATAAGCTTCATACATTTCCAACGTTTTCAACAACGTGTCATACACAATGAAATTGTACAAACGTTGGGAACAAAAAGAAAATGTCTTCGTGACAGTAATTTATGGCGAGGCTAAGTCTAGACTAGACATACGGACCTGCAAGTCTGCATGGTGAGTGCGCACGAGTCCCTCACGTGATCCTCCATATCTGTACCGCACACGTCCTCGCCGCACTGCTTACAGGGCACTGAGAGCAACGTATTTGATACATACATAAAAACTCACGCCAGTATTGCTGGGTTAATAGAACGTGAGACCAATAGCAAATATTTTTGAAAGGCCCTTAATCTGCTGTGAATTCTTAGGTGTTTTCATACAAGTATTTTAAGTAGAAACTCTGCGTATAGTTTATACTTTTTCTCTGACATCTGACAAGTTTATGTAATGCACCATAGAACAAGGTCCATGGCCGCGTCTGACTGTCTGTTCGCGATAAACGCAAAAACTACTGCACCGATTATCAAAAAGTTATCACCATTCGATAGCGTGATTGTCAAGGAAGGTTTTAGTATATAAATTGTTAAGTTTTCTAATCACTTGTGCGTCCATTAACCATATTTATTGAAGACGTCGGAAAAACATGAGCATTCTGAGAGCTTTTAATGAAAACGCTGCTTAAAGTCTTTGATATATAACATAATAATATATAATTGCGTAACTTATATACGTCTATAGCAAAGTCCGCGGGATAATATGTATATACCTTAAGGATAACTTGCTAAATCCATTTTACAATTTTTAAAAATTGACTTTCCTAAAGCATTTATTGGAAAGCTATACATAAATACGGTATTTGTGTTATTATACGTAATTTTCAGCCATACGTAACTTATTATATGATTGATTAATAGCCTGTTTTTTAGAATATAACAAGCATAAACAAAGTATTTACTTTTAAATTTCACGATACGTTTTATTCGTTGGAGATAAAAAGCATCGTATTACGAATATCACCGACAGCGGTCATTATATATATATATATATAA
>DVQP01002960.1:0-11567 GCA_018231745.1 Danaus eresimus
TATTGTTATTTCTTAGTAGTACACATAATAAATTGAGTTTTTTATTGTTGTTGTTAACTTTTAAAGGAAATTAAGGTTTTCGTGTTTTACAAATTCTTAATTTATTATTTTATTTTATACTTTTTACAGGTACAGATGCATATTATAATGTAAATATTGTTAAGACACTTCTTAAAACTTGTAAAAACCTTGGATTGTGTAGCAATTTAGCTCAACCAAAGAAAACTTTTTTAGTTACCTACAAGACAAATCATTTAAATGAAACTAATCTTTTTCGGGATCGATCTTAATACTAGCGAGACCTCTTCTGCCCGTGGTCACCGTTGTTGCAAAGTAAGTTAAACACTGAAAGTATGTAGTTTCTTTAAATAATAAAATACGCGTAGTAATCCGAAAATTATTCTTTTCAAATAAATGGATACTCGCAAAAATCACTGATTTCATTACAACAAATCATCTTTAGCAGAACTACACAGACTGAGAGGTAGTATTGGTACACACACTTGAAAATCTATCATCTCCGAATTCTCTCATCAAACTAACCTAAAAACACACGATTTAGGTATCAATATTCAATTAAGAAAGCTTTCGTTTGAGACCCCAGTCAAGGTTTTGGCAGACATTTAGTTATTTTCTCCCCTCACCCCTAACTTTTATACCGCTTAACCAATTTTCACCCAAAAGGTCTAAGACATAAGTCGGATTTAATACAAAAAAAAAATTGAAACCGTCCATCCGTTCGGGGGCTATGATGCCAAAGATAAATAGACTGACAGACAAACTTGTAACTAATAATGTGACTACAATTAATTTGTTAATGAAGGCATGTTATTAAACATATCATTCTCCTAGTATTTAAAGAGGAAACTTTGAATTTTAATAAATTAGTTAATAATTAAAACTTTTCTTTTCGTTACTCGGTAAAGTAACCTTTCTTTCTTTTTTTCATAAATCTTTGTGGTAACCAACATTTTTCTAAGTTACACCTAATGAAACCAAACAAAGATTTTTATTTAAACAACACAATAGCTAGAAATAAAATAATTACGAAACTTCAAAAATTCTTCCGAACAAGATGTACTGTTGTATAAAAGTTTTTACTTTAAAATTAACTTAAAGGAAAAACTAACCAGGGAATTGTAGTTTTCTCGTTCATTAACGACAATAAAAGCTGTTTGTCGTGTTTCTGAAAAGTTTCTTTCAATATTCTATAGTTTATGTGCTTCTTCATAAAATAAAACAGAATTTAATATATATTACTGTGGTGTATCTAAAAATATATAATTTTCAATATTTAATTTATATATTAATACAATCGGGCTACATATCTTTCGATTGTAAACGAAACAACTGTGCTAATTTAATATATTTTAAAAGTAATTTAATCGCATACAATAATTAAAACATTAGCTCGTGTTTGATTAATTTTGTACGAACAATATATTCACACATACTGACTGGAATGAGGAAGAGCCTGAAACTTTTCAGTAGCAATTGATCGTGTTTATGTTTGATATATTAAAAATATTTTGTACGTAGATTACATTTTTAGAATTTTAAAAATCCTTCAGATTTTGGTTTTATTTCTATAAATCTCTTAACGAATGTTTCATCACGTGCACATTTAGATTAAGATTCATATTATTATATCTTATATGTCATGGACATCTCATAGTCATTTAATTCTTCCTATTACAAAGTAAAGTTGCAACAGACAGACTTAATCCTAAGATTTGTACATTTTTCTAGAATATTTCTGTGATATGACTACGATCTGAAATATTTAAAACTAGCATTATGATCTCAGGTAATCAATTTACGCTTTTTTATTTGAAGAATGCATTTCGTTGGGAAAACAAGCAGAATATAAAACGTTAGCCAGTCTAACGTTTTAAATTCTGCTTATTTTTTTTCACGACAGCAGTGTAGTTTTTTTAAGAATAAATAAGCTTTGTATTTTAATTCAAGTTCTATTTTAATTTTAATTAAAATTGGAAACAAGGAATCAGAAAATGAAAATCCAGAGGCATCTTTTTAGTTAGTTTATAATTAATAATTATACATTTAAAATTTTCAAGTTAGTAGTTTTTTCAATGTGCTCTAATTTTTTCCATTGTTTTAGTTTGTCACACCAAAATTTTTTTAGGCTCTTTTCTAATGTAATCAGCTATACAAACTAAGGAGATAAAGTTATTAAATTAAAATAAACAATAATTATGATGAATTCAATTGTTCATACAAATGTGGTATATGAAATATAGCACAAAAGCTTTATATAAAATGCGGTAACATACAAACGAACATATTTTAAAATTTATTTTCATGAATTTAATCTTTACATTTAAAATCATAAAAACAAATAATAAAATTGTTGAAATTCTATTATATTTGAAATATAATATCACACATACATTTGATTGGAAAAACCATAGAGCTTTGGTTACTCGATAATGAAATATTTAAATAATAAATTTGAAGTGCGGTCTAATATCAGCAGTGTATATCGTTAGCTTTGTGGACCTCTAATAACAGCACCAGTTGCACACAGGCGACTACAATTGTCTTGAGTTCTTGCAACGTAATTTTAATTAAGTCGAAGATCATGATGGAAGATTAATTTTTCATTTAAGGAGTGTTTAGTTTGATACAAACATTCTTTTATATAAGATGTTACATAACCAGTAACATAGACAAAATTACTACTTTCTTGTAAGTTGGGACGTAACCGATTTAACGAGTTATACATAGCAAGATGCATTTAGTTTTGAACATTTCGATATAGAGTAAATTCCGAATAAGAAATATAAGTTGGTTAATCTAAGTTGTATAGAACTACGGTTTCCACTTCCGTGCTTCGTGTCAAGTAGATAGAGTCTAAAACTTCTTAAGGGTCTGTCAGTGAGGACAACATAATAAAGAGCCACAGACAGAAGTCCAGCAGTCTGGACGAAATTAGAATAACCTTCCGCGGGTATTTATTTGCGGCTTGTGTGACAGTGATATTTTGCTAAATCAAATTAAAAATCCTTGATACAACTGGCTGTTCGAGTGAAAGTCAACTTCATATTCAAGTCGCACATTAGAATGTTTGTTCACATCCAAAACTTATAATTTGTCTGGAGTGGTAACGGCTTGTTGCTATTTAATTGTTTGACTTTAATTCGCTTACAAATCTACATACTTTCACGAACACTTTCTAATTTGAACTCATGAGGTGATAGTTCTTGAAAGCCCATACGCGAATAAATCCGTTAGCATATATAGTAAGGGCTCTCCAATAGATAATATTAAAAGACTCATAAATATAATAAGTTTAATTTATATGTTTACGTAACTTTTAAGTATTAAGCTAAAAAAAGAAGAAAACAGAATTCTCTTGACATAAATTGTTTTTCCTACAATTTTAAAACAAGGTAAGATATAAGACAAACAATGCCAACAACTTTCGAAAATAAAGTTGTTGAAATATTGTATTTACTTGTAAAACTTATTTAATAATTTTATAAAAATATATAATATTTTTCATGTTTTTATAAAAACTATGCTTGTTTTAATTTAAATATATTCAATTTGTTCATAATATTATTTATTAAATGATTATGAAACAAGATTCTTATATAATCAGCTACATTGGTTATTCTTCTCTTTAATAAACAAGGGTTGTTACTAAGCACTCGTTACTTCACGTTGTTCGGAGTAATGTTTGTTTTTCTAAATAAGAAAAACTCATCCTTACCTGAGCGGCTTTATTTATGTTTATTTGGTTAATTACTTTCAATAATGGGAAGACCTTAGTATATAAAATTATTAACTATCAATTCCTCCCCTTATTGTTTCGGGACATATGACACAAATAAATTATAGTTACACAAAAACATAGATTTATAAGCACCAGAAATCACTGTTATTTGTTAACGTTGATTAAATAGAAGCATTAATATCTCCGTCGCTTTGGCCAGTTCCATAATGATCTCCCTGATGATGATTCGTAAAGTTAAAAGTGTTATATGTTTTTTACTTTATGAATGAACAATTCTAAACTGCTGGTTATGTAACATCTTATATATAAGAATGTTCTTATCAAACGAATTACTCCTTAAATGAAAAAATAATCTTCCATCACGTTCTTTGACTACATTAAAATTATGTTGCAAGAACTCAAGACAATTGCAGTCGCTTGTGTGAAACTGGTGCTGTTGGCGGGAAAATAAATAAATCGATAGATAGCAAATAACCAGACAAACTAACAGACAATTTCATCTTGTCTCCCGTCTGTGTTTTTTAAAAGTAATTGAAAAGGAAGTTTAAAACAAAATTAAAAAATTAAAGGTACACGCGATTCTCAACAGATAATAGCCTTATTTTAAATTAACTTATTGTAACGGTCCGTATTATTTAATATGTCAATATATATCATTACAGAGGAAACAAATTTTACGATCCACGATACGGATTACGATTTTACAATGATTTCATGTGTGTCCAGACATATGTGATTGACTCAAAAATTTTCGTATTTTTATCCAAGAAGGTAGGTACAAAGCTATTAAATATCATGACCAATGTTTTACTCACGGTAATAACAACTAATCAAGTACCTGGTTTTACTAGTAAGAGCTAATAAATAAGTTTTAATGTCTATAAAATCTCCGATAAGAAGTTTCAGAGCAGCTTGTACCGTTCTTGTTAATAAATAAAAAACATCAAAACGTAATTTATATTCTTTTTCAATGCATTTGAATTATTTTAAATAAAAAGGAATTAAGCGAACGCAATAGTATAGGTAGATTACATTTTCTTTTCGGGTGCATCCATTGTTATTTATGCATATTTTTTGGCGTTGTCGAAGTGCATACGAGCTAATTCACTCCTTGTACTTTCACACTTAAGAATTTAATATTAGAATTTAATATTTTTATTTATAAATTCAAATTCTTTTGTACGAAGGTAAGAAACGTACATTTTCACAATAAAACGGAAAAAAAAAATTCATGTCTTAATATAATGTACCCGCAACTTTTTTTAAGTACATCAAATTATCGTGTCTATAATTTAATAAATAGATTTCTTATAAATAAGATATGTTTTATAGTATAAGTTCTTTGTATTGTTGCTGAGTACATGAATATTATATTATGATATTTAGTATCTTATATTATTTCTCAGTAATATTCTTGAGCACTTTATCGTAGGAACCCATTAGACCGCCGGCGCGCCGTCAGCATTGTATTCAGCGGTTCAGTAATATTGCAATACGTACTTAAAATGTGGTCTAGATGCACATATCTTTAGGATATATTACTACTACTACTAAAATATTTTTCTTTGTAATATATTTATATTTTGTTTTACATAACTTTTTATTTTAACATATCTTCCTTATCGGTAATATTCAACAGTAATAATAGGCAATGTTTGAGTTTTAATATTACTATTAAATAAACTTTTTATATACCTAATATATTTGTTAAAACCACTAATATCTGTCATTAATGGTGTATTTTCAACAAATTAAAATTTCTTTATTTTGAGGACGTGTCATATGAATTGTTTTTAAACTTGAAGTGAACTATAAGTTTTGGGAAAAGTGGAACACGAAACAAGTCGCGGTTGCCGCGAATGAGTTGATCACGTCATCGGTCGTATGCGTGGCAAGCGTGAAGAGCGGCCGCGTCACCTATTATAGATATAACCACATTAAAATATATTCGACTCTGTCTAATACTAGACAAAAGATATTTTAGAGAGAGATAGAATAAACGCGCTCGTGCACCAGCGGCGAACCAACAAAGTTTATAGAAATTCCAAGTTAGTGAAACTCGCTCTGGCATCAGTTGATATCCAACGGTCGTAGTAGACGTGCGCATTTCTCGATCCTCTTGTAACTTTTCGTAAGTTCGTCATGACGTTGCGCTGCGTGCTTGCTGTACTGGCTCTCGCCGGAGCCACCTTCGCTGGACCAGAGGTCACCGAACTTAAGGTCGAGGTAGTCAGCGTCCCAGAAGGGTGTACTGTTAAATCTAAACAAGGCGATATGCTCACTATGCACTACACCGGCACGCTCGAGAACGGTCATAAGTTCGACTCCAGGTACGTATTTGAATAAAATTATTTTAGAAAATTATCGTAGAAAAATATTGCAAGCGAGTTCATATGATAGTCATTTTTACGGATCCGTTTCACCAAGAGGATGTTGTGAAATCGTGCTTGGACAGATAAATATACGATAAATATGTGTCGGTCACATACAAGTTTATTTCATACACTGTATCTCAGAGCAGTTAACCCATATTCATTGTTTAAAGTCATCAGTGACCAGATAAGGCGGACGTCACACGCCGTGGCCGCCACTGAGTTCGCCTTTCGCTTCCTTATGCTAATTACTAAACCATTCGACGTGCCAAATTTTTTGACCATATTCCATACGTAGCGTTTATTCAATTGACATATAACTTGAATAATATAAATTGACATTTAACTTGAAAAATAATATATTGATATAAAGTTCTTAGTATATTCTTATACTTCGTCGACCCAATTCCACGAAATATGAAATGGGAGCAATTAAATTCAGAAGCAATTATTTTTCTCTTCCATCAAATTGTGTAAAATTGATTTTTTATAATCAATGTAGGTATGTGGTTTTAATAAAACTTCCACGAAGACTAACTTGATTGGAAGTAATTTAATTATGCCAATATATAAAAGCAATAAGCGTAACTGAAATGTGGAACAAAAGTCGCTTCTCAAAAATATGTATGTAAAATTATACAAAGGAAAAATTCTGTATTTTATTTCTATCATTACTTTTCACTCGAATTAAAAGTTGTACTCTATGAAATAAATAAAATGCTCTCTATTTTAAATATTTAAGTTAACATTTTGGGTAGTCTGTCACGAAACAATGTAACACACCAATATGTACTTCAACCATTAAATTATAACTTTTTTCCTTACCAAAGTATTTTACTTTGTCTGTTTTGTTTATTTTAACCTGTCTTCTAGAGGTTGTCACAACTAGGTAATGAGACGAAATTTAACACAGATTGTATTCTTTTAATAAAGAGAACCGTGTTTTAGCTGTAAAAGTAAAAACCTTTTAATTGGAGGTGCTTGCAAGGCGTGCTTGACTTTTTAAATACTTTCTCGACGGTACCTTTTGTTCTTATTGATGAATCCTTTGTCAATTTGTAAGGTCAGTTATTGTTAAAAACAAAATTTCAAATAAATAAATAAATCATCACTTAACACATATTTTTAAATGTATTCAAGAAATATTTGTATTATATGTCGGAATTTTCGCTTTTCCTATACGGGAATGAATCGAATATAACAAAAGTGTGCAGCCTTTCCGTCTGTTATTGTATAAAATTACTTTTCACAAACTCTTATACTATTTCAGCTCATGTCTTATCAATAGTTTGTAATTTACTATTCGTTGCGTCCCTCAATATTGTCTATTCTACTTTGTAACTAATAATACTAAACGGCATATGTTAAATTTACCGAGACCACAGTCTGATTACTTGATTACAACCATTGGTAATAGCGAACCGTACTATCAATACCTTTTATTCGACGTTAGTTGGTAAGTAACATGTCCAACTGTGTAACAAATTACAATTGTCATAATAGTAACTGTTTGTTCCTGTGTTCATTGTAATAGGTTTCTTGTTTGAGTAGCTGTCAATAACTTGCACAGCATAGTGCATAATGGCATCGGTGTTCAGAACAGATGAAAAGGCCAAGTGTTGTATTAAAAATCATATTTGCGAGGCATAGGGCAGTCTGTAGCATTAAGATGAAACTTAAGAAAATATTTATTTAATTGAACCCAGGGGACGTAGAACTGTAAAAAGAGTTTTCACACTTTTCTAATGCATTTAAATTTGATTATTTAAGCTGTCTCAGTAAAGCTGTTCTATGTAGCTAACTTGTAATCGATTATCTTACAATTATATAAGTTAATGATGCATATCAGTGATGTGAAATCATGCAAAAAATCTTTAAAACAAAATTGAACGCACCGGCATCCATGTACCTAACTCGAACAAAACTTCCCGCCAGACTTAAAGAAACTTAATTCGCTCGTTACATTTACATTTTAAATGGTGATTATAATAATTTCCATGCATTACATTCTCGTAAAGATTCGATAAAACTAATAATATTATATATATCTTAGTTTAACACCTACATGGCCTCTGTTAACATCAACCTTGTATATAGTATCTTAGGATTGGAAAATGTACGTTTTCATATGAACACACCTATGTAGATATCTTATTAGTATTGATCTATTAATTATTATTATCTACGCAGAGATATTGTAAATAAGATTAATATTAATATATACATTTAAAATAACACTCTAATTAGTAGTAGTTACGATATGTTTTCTCCTGAATATTTTTTTCATTGCTTTAATTTTTTTATAGTGCCAATCTCTATAGTGAGGCCCGATTTTATAAACGTTGTTTTCTTTGATACGTATTTGTTTGTAAAATACAATTAATGCAGAGTTAGTAACGAGAGAAAATGGATGTAGCTCGCAATTACTTGCAGCTTTTTATTTGGAAATTTACTGTGTTATTTTAATCGATGAAACTTGCAGGAGTTATAAGCTATTTATATCTCGTATGACATCTTGATTTTATGCAATGTGATCGGAGTCCTGTTGGACACGAACATTTCTTGTTTGATAGGTCGTTGTTTGTAAATACAATAAGAATAAGCTAACCAGTGACTTGATTAGACGATGAACCTGCCTCGTTCATTCGAGTGGTTCCATTAAAATTTTAATTACTTTGTATTTGTGTTGTCCGCATTGATAGAAAATTAATGAGAATCTGTGAAGAAAATTAAATTTAGAATGTAGAGGGATTTAGACCGTCGGGATAATTAAATGGGAAAACAGGAGTTCTTGTAAGCGACCATTCACTGGCCTTTAGAATAACTCGCTTGAGGAACTACCGTGAGTCAGGTGATTCAAGCACTGTAGTGTTTTAACCTTCCAATTGTAAAAGGCGACTTACCGTGATTTGCCGATTGGATAAAGGTAAGCGATTGCTAGATTACGAAAGTACTTTTCTAATTTATTCCTCAGTGGTTGTTTGTTGCGCTGAAAGTTCGTGGATGGTATTTCAATTGATTCCATCAAAGTTAGTAAAAGTGAGCCTCTTTAGAAACTTGTTTCCCTTAAAGCAAATACATCATGTTTTCCATTCAAAACAATTGAATGTGCGTCGTGTGAAGCCATTTAGATAGATTGTAGGTACAGCATTGTATGAGCTGAAACAAAGCGTGTTCCCGCAAGATAGCGGATATGCTGTAATTGTCCTCATATTATAATTATCTGATCCGACATGCGACAAACTCAATTAACTTTGAACAATGTTGTTTAAAAATTATTGTCACCTAAGGACTAGGTTGCTCCTATTTGTTTTACTTAAGTTACAATAAGCACTTAGTGTAATTATTATGTCGCTAATATATTTTTTTTACTTCTGTAAAGGATTCATAATTTATGTTTTTCGCGATGTAATTTGAAATATAATTTAAACAAATGTTAGCGTATCGGATGCATTGGGTGAGCGTGCGCAGCCGTTGCCGTGACAAATGGATTCGTATTCGTTTAAACGTGACGTGTCTTTTACCGGTTGATCGGCTTGAATAACTGCCTCCGCTACGTATCAGCTAATTAAAAATGTAATACTCTCATTTTCAATACAAATTTTACAATTCATATCAATTCACGTTTATTTTAATACATCCGGTAAATGTCTGACAAAAATTCTTATAATAAATAGCAATTTAAAAAATAATGTAATATAAGAAACCTAGACAGAAATGTTTGTGTAAGTGTAAGAAATAATTATTATAAAATAATTAAGCGATTGCACAACGCTCTCATACAATTACACGTAACGCTACAACGTTAAACACCTAAGTACTGAACAATGACTTCTAACATGTTCACATAATACCGGGAAGTGGAATACCAAAATTGTTACACTACAAACTTTTAAACAAAAATTTAATAAGGAAACATTTAGTTAGACTATTGCATATTCATACACTAATATTTACAAATGTTTATTGTTAATTAAAAATACAATTAAATTATAGGAAAAAGACCATATTGAGTATTTTACATTAACAGCCGTGATTGTCAACTTCACGTATAAGATAACAAAATTATCGTTATGGAAACAGGTTACTAAATTTATGATTAATTCTCATAAGAAGTTTTTAAGAAAATAATGTTTTAATATTTTAAAGAAGTAGCTACAATGTAACAAAATGTTTTGACTTAAGTTCTTATGTTGTATGTAGTTACCCGGTACATATTTAATATATGAAATAATGAATTTAAATTACGTATGTACTAGATAACTTAATTTTTTTATCAATCGTTATCAAAGCTATGACAGTAGGTCAGTGGAGACGTCGAACAACACCTTGTCCGCTTCGTCCGATGATAATACACTATTGTTACTAACGATAAATTTTGGGGTCAGGGAAGATAAACCCCTGACATTGGATTTACCTTCAATTGTCTCTTGATATCACACTCATACCTAAAATTGTTCGGTTTGACCATAACTTAGGTCAGTGGTAAGGGTATCATAGACATAATCACAGAGTTAACTGCGAACCCAAATTACTGCCTATAAAATAAACAACTTTAAATGATATTTCAATGTATTATATTAATTAATTATTTATAAATTGATAAAGCTAACTGATCCCATTTTATCTCTGATCGATGTTATCCTTTAATAATCTAGTAGCAGCGGATAATTTTTCTGTGACAATAAACTAATTGAAACACCTGATGAGGCTATTCACTAAATTAAATCATTTATATTCTATCAGATCGTGTATCATCTGCTAATATTTCACGTGGTAACTAAACTTCTGGAACGAAACCATCAAACTTACGGTATACGACACAGTATTTGTTATGTTTAATACAACCAATGAATAAAAACATTACAAATTCTCGTTTCTAAACATTTAAATATGATTTAAAATACAGCAATAACAATATGAAGACTCTTAAAGAAGTATCAATAGATTTTTCAGTAAGATTCCATCTCATTTTTATCATTAGTTAAATTACTTTAGCCTAATATCTAATATGATAAATGAAATGTCTTAAATATGAACATTATTTATATGTTTAAAATAATGGAATAGAATAAATACTTAGGTCGAATATTTCTTTGGTTTTTAAATATTTTTTACAAAAATAAATTCATCGGACATGTGAATGTTGCTCATATTTGTATCGGAGTATCAAATATGATAAATAAATGTAATTTATAGGAATAAATTGAGTTTTGGTTATTTTTTAATGAAACTATATTTATGTATCGTATTTACGGTTTGTATATGAATTTGGATTACATTTGTTTAAACACAGCGTTTTGATTGCCTTCAATTTGTTGTGTTCATTGAAAACGAGTTGAACTTTTCTGTCACTTTATTGTTTAATACCATATATTTGATGAGATCTTAGATTTTCGCGTGACATTTAAATGAAACTAAAATATTTCGGATAC